>RPOG01003778.1:0-32989 GCA_008086565.1 Thalassoma bifasciatum | reverse complement strand
AGAGTTTTGTTAGAAGGTTTAGGAAATGCAAGCGGTTTCTTTTCAGTCGTTGTTCATGTTGTTTAGTGTTATCAGTTGGTACAGAATGTTTAACGTGCTGCAAATCTTTCAACCCAGAAGCTTTGTTAGAGATGGCTAGACTTGAATAAACTTTTTCCTGGATTCAAGCTGAATGGACTCTCCTGCTGATTTGGACTCCTCTTTTCATCATTTTTTCATGGGTAAATGTCTTAGAATTAGGAGACCTAGAATGAGTACTTATGCAGTAGAAATGGGGGTCCTCCCCCGCCTTATATTAAAGTAACAGAATTAACAAGTAACAAGCGAGCCCGAAAATTAGATTCAACAGTTGTTCTCAGAATCCAGCATGAAAAAGTACCAGCCTCTTTTCACCCATGTTGTCTCCACTGGCGTCTGATGAAATTCTCTTATGTGTTTACTCTGGGCCTGGCTCTGCTCATTATTTTTTACATTGCCATACTGAAGTGATCAGGGACTAATGCACGTCCAGTCATTGAACAAAAAATACCATCAGTTTTAACCCTGTGGTGCATAGTGGTCACTACAGTGGACACCTATTTAAAACTTATTTACTCCTAAATTCAATGGTTCATGTGGTGGAAATTTAGATTAGCCTTTGTCAGGATAGTATTTATATTCATACTTTCTTCTTAGGACCTGAAAAAATGTTTTCATTTTTTTTTTCAAAACATATATATTTAACAAAAAAAAAGTTATAGACAAACATTTGAGGGTAAAACAGCGTAATAACTATACATATTTCAGCGTTAAAATGGATGATAGAGAGTCAAAATGTTTCGCAAAGCATTAAAGAAAAGATTATTCATGAAATTACAAAAAAAAAGAGAGGAAGTCAAACAAAAAATAGTTATGTTTACACTAATTTCACTCTTTTTTATGTTGAATGTTCTGTCACAAATATTTGAAGAAAAAAAAAAATCAAAATTCTTTTTTTCATGCCTTAAGACAAATAAAAACACTCAAAGGAAAAAGCCAGACACTGGCTTTCATAATTCATGCATCAGAGGGTTAATGCATTGTTGGGGGATGACCTCTTTGGCCTTAGCTTCAGCTGAAGACATGGCTGCGAATCAGTAATCGGCCAATCAACTAACTGCACCATGAAAGCAAGGCAGGTGCAGAAAATCATCTGAACCTTTATCCTACAGATCTAAGATGCATATGCCAACTTTGTATAATTAGAAATTGGCAATTAAGTCGGCAAGACGTGATAAATGTGATAAATTGTCACATTTTGGGCACAAAGTTAGTAAGTTTTGGGCTCAGCACCTGTTACATTATGGACCAGTTATTACAGTTTGAGTAAAAGGGTTATTGTTGCAAATCAGGTCACATGGATTGTTCAGTTCCTCTGCTATAACTGTGAAAATGTTAATGGGCACATTTACTGTTCAGTGTCATGAATCAGTAAAGTAATTGTCCATTGTGTAACAAAATTGGAGCTTTTATTCAAGACTCAAAGTCAATCATAGATCACATCAAAAATATAAAAAATTCAAAAAACACTGAAAATGAAAATGAGAATCAAATCAGCAAAGAAAAAAAACTGCAGAAAATCTAGTCTATGAATGAAAGAGTTAAACCTCTATTGCTTCACACTGGAGTACACACACTCTTCTCCACTTGTGTTTCTGTGTCTTCTTGATGTTTTTGGATTTTTAACACTTAGAGAAGCATAGAAGAGGTTTTCTGTTTCTCTTTCACCCTAAAACAAAGACACAAAAGTCTATCAACATGTGAAACTTGATCAATTTTTACTGCATATGACATGAAATTATTCAGAAGGATATTTTTTGGGCCAAACGAAATGCACTCACCTCCAGATTTCTTGCAAGGGGCTCTGACATTCTTGCTTTTGTCTCTGATTGTGACAAACAAGAAACAATCTTCAGTTTTAACCCATTAAGAGCTACCATGCAAAATCTGCCAGAGCAAATCTTTACATTTTTCTATAGTGTCATTTTTTGCATTAAACCTGTTTTACATAAATAAACCCTTACATCCCAAAGTTTAGTGAAACACAGACTTATGTCCAGACTAAATAAATGAAGAGCTAAAAGTGTTATCAACCATACAAAATGAAAATATTACTCTATTGGTCGAACAACAGAAATGCCATGGCTTATACCTCAAAAATGTGTATTGGACATAGGATGTGATGTGAACAGCTGCACCCTGGATCATAATGTTTTTATTGTTTACCCTTTTTCTGCAAATATATAAGTAGAGGTAAACAATGCTCTGGGACATGTTGGAAATATAATATGAAAGTATAGCTCCCAACATTATGCAATGATTGATCAAATCTCAATAAGGAGTACTCTCAAAGGAGTAAAATTACAGTCAATGAGACACAAGCAGAAAGAAGCAGAGTTAGTTATCGTACCTTCAGATAGAAAACTGATCCTTTTTTTCATCTTGAACAGTAAGAAGGCCATGACAACAAGCAGGAGAGTCATAAATATCAGAGCTCCACTCAGAACATAGAGGTGGATAAGAAGGTCCACTCCGTCTGTAGGTAAAGAGTCAGACACTAGAAACAGAGCTCCCAGCTTTCCTCTCTATCTTCATCTTTAACCTGATCAGAGTCATTGGGGATCAAATCACATCAGCTTTACAGGAGAGACACTTACCTTTAAAGTCCAGCTTGATCCCGTCTCCAAACAGAATGTGTCCACATGAGAGCACAGCACAGTGGTAAGTCCCAGCATGAGAAAGACTCAGATTCTTCAGTGGCAGCTTGTAGCTACAGGTGTGTGTTTGGGAGTCAGCTTTCCTCTCACACTCATCATTCCTGCCTCCGCTGGTGTAAATGGCTCCTGCTTGAGACTCTGGAGAGTTTTTGAACCAGTAAACCCTGTGTTCTCCATCACAGCTCCCAGTGTGGACTGAACAGTTCAGAGTCACAGAGCCTCCTGGCTGGATCAGACCAGACACTGACTCATGGGCCACGGATGGAAGGATCACACCTTTACTTTTAACAACCACACGAACAGTTTGCAGAATTTCAAATGTGCAGTATCGGCAGCTTAAGCAGTAATAAGTAGCAGAATCTGACACGTTCAAACCTGAGATTGTCAGATGGTTTTTTCCCTTCTGAGTGTTCAGAGAGAATCGTTTATCGTCCTTAAATTCTTTCTGCAATATATCACTTTGTTTATATCTGTCAAAGGAAGAAATGTGTTTTAGTTCCTGTCCCAGAGTGTGTCTAAACCAGGACACGTGTGTAGTATCATCTTCTTTATAGAAGCATGTTAAAGTCAAAGTCTCTCCGGCTTCTTTGTGCACAGATGAGGACAAGTTCAGAGCAGGTGTCAGAGCTGTGTGAATGGAAGATAAAACAAAAGCACTTTTATCTACAAATGAAATACAATCAGATTATTCTATTTTTTAAGTAGGAAAGAGAAAGAGAAATTCTTCTTACCGATCTCTGTGAAAAACAAACACGTCAGGAAGAAGAGAACCTCTACAGATGTCATCGTGGCTCAAGTGTTGCACTGAATGACAGAATACTGACAGTCTCTCTCCTTCTTAACAGAACAGGCTGCATTTCATTGGCCAGAATAAAAAAAGCTCCTGCAGCTGTGAGTGTTTTGATGGGGTGTTTCTCTCTCTCTCCTGTAGAGGTGCTGCTCATGTACAGATCATGTGTCTAATCACCAGACAGTTCAGAGTTTCATCGTAGAGAAGTGAAATTGTAATGTTCAGTGAGTTTGGATGAACTTTAGGAGGGAACAAGGTTTTGGCTCATGTGTGAATGTTAAAACATCATACAAAAATAAGTCAGCCAGCCTCCAGCATCAAAAAAAGTGTTTCCTTCACAAGTTCTCATGGTTTGCCTGAGTGCTATTTTGAAGCGTTACGCAACAAACTGAATCTGATATGAAGACATGTAAGCAGCTCATTCTTGCTTCTGCAGCTGCTGTTTGTCCTCAGCTGGAACATTTAACTACACAAGACGATTCAACTCTCAGAGGATGTGATGTTTTTACAGAACAACACGAGGGGAGACAGTTTAGGGAGGAGGGGTCCAAACTGTAACAGGTTGGAAGAATATCTGCAATGAAAACAATAGACATCCGATGTTAATCTCAAGGAAGTTCAACTTTTATCATGTTACGGCTGCATGTTTTTTGTTCCCTCCTCCCCTCTGCTCTTTCCAGGTGAGGCTGCTGATTGTTGACGAGGCACACCTGCCTTTAAAAGCTGAGTGCAGCCTGCAGTTGGGAGAGGCATTTTGAGTTGAGGACTGCAAAGACAGGATTTGTACCAGGCTTAGAATATGCTAATTTCAGCTCTGAAAATGCTTTTCTTTGGCTTCGTGTTAACGTGACATTCGGTACTTCTGGTGCCAGCCTCAAGCTGTCACTTGAGGAACAGCTTTGTTCATACCATCTGAACCCAACTGAATGTTCATTTGTGCCAACACACCAAGAACAGCTACATCTCAGCTCACTGTCTGTGACCTTGTCACAGTCACATCTTATTGAGGAGGCAAGGAGATGCCAAAGCTCAACACCTGAGTGGCATGCACTCAGGACAAAAAGGGTGACTGCCTCACATTTTAGAGAGGTGAGCCACATTGAAGATCGAAGCACAGCAGAGAGCCCGGGGGACACAACGAACATCACACATGAAGAGGGGACTGGACATGAAAACAGGTGCCTTAAAGGCAGTCCTAAAAACCTGAACTTGACAGAGTGTGGGCCCGTGGTTCAACCTGATCCATCTTGATCGGGTGTATCGCCTGATGGGCTTGTGTATAACCCACTTGAGCATCCATCATTTTGCCCAGTAGAAATTAAATGCACAAATGCACATTGACTGTAAATTCCTTAGAGTTGAAATTGGCATCCATAAATTGAAGGGGAGCCATAGCTGTTATTGGCAAGTCCAGGGGCAGTTATTGCTTACTGGTATGCAAGGGGGTGATTTTGTTATCTGTGCCCATGATGACATCTTTGTACAGAGTATAATCAGAGATGGCCCTGTATTAAGACAGTTGAAAGAGAGATGTGACCTGCTTTACTTGAACACTTACATAGCCAAATACCTCTTTATGCACAAGTAATTCAACACAATAATGAGGACATGAACTCAAGTATTTTTTCTTTTAAACATCTTTAATTTGTATCAGTTGCATTGCTATTGTATATGTTTTTTACATATAAAGCTAAAAAAAAATATTGCATATTGTATTCTGTCAATTTTCAGTAAATACATTAAATGAAAAACATAGGAAAGATATAATAAGAAAAAAGATTTAAACTTTTTGTTGTTGTTTTTGGTAACAATCCAGTTGAAAGATGATTATTCTACAATTGTACAATTTCATTTGGCATAGCAACGTACAACACAAGTAAGGAATTAGACATGGAGAAAAAAACCTTAGTAGGTGAGACAAAGTTGCAATTGGTCACCAGTGTCAAAAGGTGCCAGAAGTTTTATTTCTTTCTTTCTTTTTTTTAATGTATAGATAAAGGCATAGCTAATAATTTACCAAAAGCTGCATATTATTTGAACTTGAGCCCCCTGGAGCAAAACATGACAATCTGGAAAACGGCAAATTATCAATTTTCACTTACAACAAATATATACATAAAAATGCAGGTAAACAAAGTTCACTCAAAGTTTAAAAAAAACAAAAAAAACAAAACAACAACAAAAAAACCCAGCAAGACATTAAATTTAACTGCTACAGGTCAGGATGATTGGTACATGTAGCTGCTGCATAAGATTAAAAACACACATCCTGTGTGTTTTCAAACACACACCGTGATTGATGATTTGCATGAATTCAATCACAATATTGAGGAAAACAGAACATTTGTTTCTTACTGAAGTTACATGACTTTTCATACAAATGAATCGGTGAATATTGATCAGATGAAGACAGATTTCCTGTAAGCCTATAAGTAAGTACAAATGATCAGAACTTGTTTACTCCTACGGTCTAAAGCTAAGATACACACATTCGCTCCAGGTGTCCTCCCTGTTTGGTGTTGGGCCTGAGGTCTTGAAGTCCTGCTAGAAAAGGAAAAAAGAAAACATTAATTTTCAGAAAGAACACTCGATGTATCTGCCACCACTGCAAACTGATTGATTACATCCATTTGGACAATTAGCCAAGCAGTAAAAAATGACACTTAAATACATATTTTCATAAAGTACATATGTTTTTTTTTTCTTTTTTGCTATAATGGTGCAACTTTTATTCCAGGTTCTCTGGTAAACAGTGTAAGAATTCTAACTGTTGAGGGATGCCACAGCAACTTGCTTAATACAGATTGAGCAAGATGTAAAGTGGTGCACTGAAACTATATTTTAACATCACGTAATATTCAAAATAAATAGACTGTGGTGAAACCAGATGGTATTTAACTCTAGTGCAACTTCAAACTGAACTTAATGAGCAGAGTCAGGGCAGGAGTCAACAGGTTTGAGGTTTTACAGCCCAACATGAACTTTGAGAGCAGCTCTGTGAAGTCTGCTGAGTTCTGAGTTTGATCAGTGCGACGAGCTTGCACCAATAATGAAGTCAAAGTGCAACAAAGCAGAGCGGGAGGGAACGCAGGAGGGGATGCAGATATGGTTTGTGTTCAGTGTCAGTGAATAATTAAGTTTTACATGACAGATGAGAGGGATATATGACAGTAAATGAACAAAATAAAACATCAACAGGTTTTCACCTCTGTTGTTGCTGTTGTGATGGAGGCTCCAGAGTTCTGGGACTTAGCTATGAAATGAAAAATAAATAAAAGAAGTTTAATTGCTAACAATTTTTATATTGACGTTAAGAAATGAGAGGTTCAACACCACTTACCTGCACATTTGCAGGTTACTTTGTTCATCCTGCACACAAAGAGAAGAACCAGGATGATGTTGAGTGCCCAGCCTCCACCCAGGAAGTAGACCAGAGAGTCTGGATAGTTCCCCTGACCTGTAGAGGGGTGTTTGGAGACACTTTAGCTGAAGGAATTGTAAGCCCTAATCTCATCAGAGTTTCCAGCAGTTGCATACGTGTAAAGGTTTGCCTAGACTGTGCAGATGTGATGTGTCCTGCATGTCATTGCCATAACTGCTGACAAAAAAAGGAATTCTCTTGTTCGTCCCCACAGCTAGGCATTTACGTTATCCCCCATGTCTTCATTCTTCTGACTGTACTTGCTTACAGACTCAATGCATTGAAGATATACATTTTCATTGGGGCACAACTCCTCTCTTCCTCAACTACAAACGCCACTCATACATTTCTTGACAAACTGAAGGGTCTGCAACACCTCGCTATCACGTGCATCATAGGTAAGCCCACTTTTTGGACGTGAATTGCAAAATTAGTGTAAAAAAATGTAATAATGGAACTAATTATGTTGAAATACTGAGCTAAGCATTTCAACATAATGATATTCAACTTCATTATTATTAGTATTATTATAATGCTCTTAAAAAGGCTATATATCTCTTGTACGGTAATGGTTACATATAAGTAGGCTAAGTGCGTAAATATAAGACAGTTAAGCATTAGGCATAGTAAACAAGTCCTGAAACTAATCTAGCATCAGTAGACATAACAAATATATAATCGTAATATAATCGTTATAATATCCTGGGATAAAATCCAGCTCCACAATGATACCAGTGGCTACTCCAGCATGCTATTGTCTGTGACAGACAAACCCTGGCCTCCTCAAAGAATTGAAGAGTTGGCCCTTAAAAAAAAGTTTGGGGACTGATGTATTATAACACGTACAGGAAGTTCGTGGGTTAAGCCGATACAACATGGATCTGTCTGTGCCGCTGTCTTTGTCAGGATGATTCTCACTCAGTAAGTAGTTCAGTTTCTATAAGCTTTCACTGTTAGTTGTAAGAGAATGAAAGCAGTGAGCATTTCAGTGGATTTCCATTCAATGTGAAGAAGATAGAGACTATTTGCTTGCCTGCATATTTTTTTTATTTTTTCTTTCTGTTTTGCATTATAATCAGATCTCCAGTCTGTGCAAATAAATAGTTCAAATACATAATCAAGTTTTATTTTACTCTGGCTCATTTTCACCTTCTTTTACCTTGTTTTATTTGACTTCTATCTGCATGAGGTGCAGCATGGGGGATAACCACACTTTGAGTATGGTGTGTGAGTGTGTGTGTGTGTGTGTGTGTGTACTATTTCAAGTCTCTGACCTCAGAGAGTACTGCTGAACATTAAGCAGAGGCAGAGTGGGGTTAATCTCGTTCATGAGGTGTGAAGTCAAAATACAGCATCTTCTTTATCAACCACAAAACCTTGTTGACTTTCTCAGGACCTGTTTTCTGACCGATATTGAAAAAAACGACCAACTCTAGGTTGTTCAGTAAGACAGAATATAGGTCAGTGCGTTACAGAAATATCTTTCAATCGACTTATCGGAATAAGTTAAAGCAGTAACTCAAACTCATGGAGCTTTTTCTTAAAATTTTTCTCACCAAATTAAATAAACTTCCATTCAGAAAAACTTAATGCTACGTCCTTGTACTTACCTTTAAAGTCCAGCTTGATCCCGTCTCCAAACAGAATGTGTCCACATGAGAGCACAGCACAGTGGTAAGTCCCAGCATGAGAAAGACTCAGATTCTTCAGTGGCAGCTTGTAGCTACAGGTGTGTGTTTGGGAGTCAGCGTTCCTCTCACACTCATCATTCCTGCCTCCGCTGGTGTAAATGGCTCCTGCTTGAGACTCTGGAGAGTTTTTGAACCAGTAAACCCTGTGTTCTCCATCACAGCTCCCAGTGTGGACTGAACAGTTCAGAGTCACAGAGCCTCCTGGCTGGATCAGACCAGACACTGTCTCATGGGCCACGGATGGAAGGATCACACCTTTACTTTTAACAACCACACGAACAGTTTGCAGAATTTTAAACATGCAGTATCGGCAGCTTAAGCAGTAATAAGTAGCAGAATCTGACACGCTCAAACCTGAGATTGTCAGATGGTTGTTTCCGCTCTGAGTGTTCAGAGAGAATCGTTTATCGTCCTTAAATTCTTTCTGCAATATATCACTTTGTTTATATCTGTCAAAGGAAGAAATGTGTTTTAGTTCCTGTCCCAGAGTGTGTCTAAACCAGGACACGTGTGTAGTATCATCTTCTTTATAGAAGCATGTTAAAGTCAAAGTCTCTCCGGCTTCTTTGTGCACAGATGAGGACGGGTTCAGAGCAGGTGTCAGAGCTGTGTGAATGGAAGATAAAACAAAAGCACTTTTATCTACAAATTAAATACAATCAGATTATTCTATTTTTTAAGTAGGAAAGAGAAAGAGAAATTCTTCTTACCAATCTCTGTGAAAAACAAACACGTCAGGAAGAAGAGAACCTCTACAGATGTCATCGTGGCTCAAGTGTTGCACTGAATGACAGAATACTGACAGTCTCTCTCCTTCTTAACAGAACAGGCTGCGTTTCATTGGCCAGAATAAAAAAAAGCTCCTGCAGCTGTGAGTGTTTTGATGGGGTGTTTCTCTCTCTCTCCTGTAGAGGTGCTGCTCTCTCCCTCAGAGATGGCAGGTAGTACAGATCATGTGTCTAATCACCAGACAGTTCAGAGTTTCATAGTAGAAAAGTGAAATTGTAATGTTCAGAGAGTTTGGATGAACTTTAGGAGGGAACAAGGTTTTGGCTCATGTGTGAATGTTAAAATATCATACAAAAATAAGTCAGCTAGCCTCCAGCATCAAAAAAAGTGTTTCCTTCACAAGTTCTCATGGTTTGCCTGAGTGCTATTTTGAAGCGTTACGCAACAAACTGAATCTGATATGAAGACATGTAAGCAGCTCATTCTTGCTTCTGCAGCAGCTGTTTGTCTTCAGCTGGAACATTTAACTACACAAGACGATTCAACTCTCAGAGGATGTGATGTTTTTACAGAACAACACGAGGGGAGACAGTTTAGGAAGGAGGGAACATTATTGTTTCACGCAGACTAAACCAACATTAGTCAGAATCTCTTGTGGTGCTTTTTCTTTTCTTTTTTTGACTGTAACCAAAATTATTGACATTACACCCAGACAGTAAGAACCTAATGCAGCGAGAGTTTATTGAATACCAAGCATATAAGCATATACAGCAATATACTCTGAGTACATCCACACTCACCAACCTTTTGTTTCAATCCAACATGGATACATCTTCCAAAAAATGGTTCAAGGTTTTCCTCTTCTGAATCATTGGCATCAAATTTCGCATAATACCTTTCTTCAAAAATGACACAGCCAGTCATAAGCTGATTCCTTAATAAAGCTTTTATCAGAGGACCACATTGGATTTTGATAACAGATGAGTGGTCAGTTTTCTGCAGAGTTATGTGCTGACTAAACATAAATAAACTTTGCTTCTGACCAAGAAAAATGTTTCCCATAAGGGGGTGATATGGGCAAAATCCTGTTTCTATAACAGGATCAGGATCTGGATTTTATCAGGATTGTTTGTCATATTCAGACTGTTTTGACCTAAAAACAATATTTTTAGCCCCATTTCTATCCAGCATTTTTAACTAGTTTAATGCACCATTTCATCCATTTAATCTTATCTTGTGTCTTCTAATGTTTTCTTTTTTCAACTCTGGATGTTCAAGCATCTCTACATCTTGATAAATACATCAATGTAAAGAAATATTCTGCATCGTGTACTAAATATAATTTGATTTTTTTTGTGCACTTGACAGAGAATGTAACTGTACACATTTAGAACAGGATTTACATCAGTGACATATTTTGACAGATGAAAGCTTGAGACCATATGAAAATAGATTTCACTCACTACTTGCCCACTGACCCTAAACAATACAGAGTTATATTCTTGTGTCCATGTTAACATTATAGTTGTGAAGTGATTGATTGAACTTGAGCCTCTGGGAGTTGAAACTGAAAAACAGCAAGTCATCAAGTTTCACTTATAGCAAAAATTAATATAAAAGGGGCAGTTCATTAAGTTTCACTGTAGGTCAGGTAAACAAATCCTTTGCATATGTACAAATGATCAAAACTTGTCTACTCCTACTGTCTGACACAAAGGTACACACATTCACTCCAGGTGTCATCCCTGTTTGGTACTGAGCCAGAGGTCTTGAAGTCCTGCAAGGAAAAAAATAACAACAACAACAACACAACAACGAAAAAGATTAATAACCAGAGACACTTTATGAATCTGAAAACGTATGTGAAGACAGCTTTTATTTGTCCCCTCTCTTTACTGATGAATGACATTCAGGTGGATAACTAGCCAACCAGTGCAAGATGAGTTTTATGAAAGTTTCACATTGAAACTACATTGAGAGTCACAGTGACTTTCAAAATTCAACTAAACTGTGTCCACACCAGGTTTTACTTAACATAGCAACTTTAACCAACTGAATGGGGTGAGTCAGGTCAGGTTTTAACAGGTTCGAGATTTTACATCCAAACATGAACTTTGAGAGGATCTTCATTGAAGTGGGAAGCACAGGAACGTCTCAGTCTCCTGACAAAAGCTGTCTGACAGTCATGCTATGTACAGGACTGCACAAACAGCTGGTGTGAATCCATTGCAATGTTGCCAACACCCCAGTATGGAAAACAACTATTGGCTGTCTCAGAAGTTGCAAATTGACATTATCACCTGATTTGCACAGCACATCATATGCGTGTAATTGCCATGGACACTGAGTGAGGAGTAACATTGTGGGAGAGACAGAAAGCTGGTAAAATAAAACACTGTAAATTTTTTTAAAAACTATAAATGAGGGTTTTTCCTGTAGATTCTTGTTTTATATAATAAATATATCAACCTTCCTCTGTTATCCGGGGCTGCAGACCAGAAAATAGAGACAAGCAAATGCACAATTCGTTTTTATGTAGTATCTTTCTCTGGCTGTAGCTTGGAGGGAGTAATGGGGACTTGTCCACCTGTGAGTGATTTGGATAAGGAAGGAGTCCACTGCTTGGTGAGAAAAGTAAGATCAATAATTCAGTCTGCAAACTCCAGAAAAGTCTCTAGATTTGTTGCTAGTTACTTTTTGAACAACAGTGGCTAAAGATGTCTGAAAAGTCACCTAGCAGCAAAGTTGCTAAGTTAGTGACACTGAATGACGGTTCGTGAACAGAAAACATGAACAGATTTTCACCTCTGTTGTTGTGATGGAGGCTCCAGTCTTCTGGGACTCAGCTATGAAATACAAACAAAGAAAAGCCAAATTACTCACAATCTCTTATATAACCTTTTAAATATGAGAATATCAACACTACTTACCTGCACAGCTGTCTGTCTTGCAAACAAAGATAAGAAGCAGGATGAAGGTGAAAGCCCAGCCTCCACCCAAGAAGTACAGCAGGGAGTCTGAATAGTTCCCCTGACCTGTAGAGGGGCGTTAAGAGACACTTTAGCTGAAGGATAAGAAATTCAGCTGATATCTGTAACACATCTAAATTTGTCCATATAATTTATTATACTGCCACCAGCACAGGATTAAACTAAAACAAAGCAAACAGAAGCACAGTATGACTTCAGGTCCCATCTTTGACATGAAAGACAGTATCAGTCTGATTAATAAATAGGAACATAACGTTTTTATTTTTGACTTATTGTTTTTTTTACTAAAACTCATAAGAAGCTTAATTCAAGAGAAATAACAGTGAGACCCAACGTGTTGAGCTACATTACTAAATGAAGGTGTAATCACAAAGAAGCACATTTCAGGAGCAAGGACCACACATCAACACACTGCAAAAACTGAAATCTAAGAAAATCACAAGTCTTATTTTTAGTAAAATTTGTCTTACTATTCTTGATTTGAGCCACATTTACTAGACAAGGTCATAAAAATGTCTCATATCAAGTTTTTAAAGACAAAAATGAGGTGTTAATTGCTTGTAAAAAGTAAAAAAGAAAATCTGCCAATGGGATAAGATAAAAGATTCTTGTTTTAAGACATCTTTCTAATTTCAAGAAACTTCCCAGGCGAATTCGTCTCATCCCATTGGCAGATTTTTTTGACTTTTTTTTTGTTTTTTGACAATTTTTTACTACAAAGAAGACATAATGACTTGCTTCGAGTTCCGTTTTTGCAGTGCATAGGATTAAAACGGTTTATTTATATGAGTAAATGCAAACATGCTCATATGTCACGGGCGTTTTGGGGATGCTATGAGAAGGAGTCCCCCGTAGCTCCCGGGCACGACGGACCCCCCCTTTATTTAAAGACCCTACGAAGTATGAAATAGATAAGGGGAGGGTGGGAGGGACGTACGAAGATAGAACAAACAGGACGTGGGAGGTTTTAAATACCGGAAGGGGTGATGTTGAGGTGTGGTCCTGCTCCTGAAATTTTGCTAAAAAAGCTCCACTATTTATAGAAGAGTTGAGTTAATGTCTTCTGTCTGTGTCTGTATTTGTCATACTTGGACCAGTCTACAGTATTTGCACCATGAGCTTCGTATCCTCCTTTTTTTTTTCAATTATTTATTATTTGCAGTGGTGTGCAGTTGCTGAAAAACACACACTAAAGTGCCTTCATGGTTATTGTCCTCTTCATTGCAGAGAATGAGCTGTATGTGGATCTTATTTTCCATCAGCTTTTTCAGTTCACACATTTAAAAAGACATTTACATATAAATTTGTTACTCCTGAAGACTGTTTCTTTTTTTAAATTCATCATAACTAGAGAGGGTGGTCTGTATTAGTAATTAGAAGTGTTAAAAAGTCATCAAGGTAATTAAAGTTTTACTGAGCTTTGGACTGTATGAGGTGTAACAGGAATAGCAGTCACTTTTTAACTTGTGTTCACATGTATATCCTTTGTGTGAGTGGGCGCCATTTTAAAGGCTGTGAAGTGAGAGGGTTTTACTGCAAATAGAGGCAGAGTGGGTGGGTCTGAGTCCACTTCCTGATGTGATACAATTTCATAAAAACAGCGTTGTTTTTTTTTTTTTTTACATCTTTCAACCACCGTTAGATAACTTTCTCAAGACCTGTCTTATTTGTGTGGCAAAAAAAGGGAGGGGGGGGGCTGTCGGGTGTCTGACCGGAGTCATGTCTCACTTGTTAGTGGTTGTGGTCATGTTGACCACACTATCTCACTGTACAATAAAGGTCCCTTAATAAACCTTTGTTAATTCATTATAAGGCATTAACTAACCCTTTAATATTGTGTTAATAATCATTATAATGCATTACCACACATTAACAAACATATGAGTCCATGAATTACTAAGCAGCTAATTAATAGGCAATGCTCAGAGTTAGTAAATACATTATTGAGCACTAACAAAAGTTACCTAGTGTAATGAATTATCATTATGTATGCATTATTCTATATCTATTAACATATAAGAAAAGCTAAAAATGCCTATAGGAATCATTTACTAATTGTGTTACTTTAGGATAAATAAACATTAAGTAACAGCTTCCTAGTGCATTCACCAAACATTCTCTAATACTGTATGTTAGCTGCATGGGTATTGAGAAACAATTACTCAGAGTCTTGATTCATCATTTTTTTAATGTTGTGACATGTTTGTCATCAGGCAGGCCTTTATTAACATCAAGGTTTTATTTAACATAAGTTATTTGACATACACCGTAATAAATGTATAAGCATCCCTCATACCCATTACTAGACCATAGTTTACTTTTACTTAATGCTTTTTGGACCCTTATTTAAAGTATAACACATGCGTCCCTTAAGAAAAACATTACAAATGCTTATAGAGTAATGCATACATAAGAATGACTAATTAAATTATGTAACTTTAATTAATGCTAAATAATGTATAATTAACTCTGCAACATTAGAAAATAATTAACTACTTATTAATACATTAACTTATATGTTTGTTAATATTAAGTAATGCATTTAAGTGTTACCAAGACTCCATAAACCTATACTTATGGAGCTTTTTCTTCTTCCAGAAATCAATTCATTGTTGGATTTGAATACCTTTTTTCTGTGACGTACTTACCTTTAAAGTCCAGCTTGATCCCGTCTCCAAACAGAATGTGTCCACATGAGAGCACAGCACAGTGGTAAGTCCCAGCATGAGAAAGACTCAGATCCTTCAGTGGCAGCTCGTAGCCACAGGTGTGTGTTTGGGAGTCAACTTTCCTCTCACACTCATCATTCCTGCCTCCGCTGGTGTAAATGGCTCCTGCTTGAGAGTCTGGAGAGTTTTTGAACCAGTAAACCCTGTGTTCTCCATCACAGCTCCCAGTGTGGACTGAACAGTTCAGAGTCACAGAGCCTCCTGGCTGGATCAGACCAGACACTGTCTCATGGACCACGGATGGGACCATCAAAGCTGAACTCTTCACATGAACTTGAATAGTTTCCACAACATCTATCATGCAGTAACGGCAGATTAAGCAGTAATAAGTAGCAGAGTCTGACACTTCCAAATCTGAGATTGTCAGTTTGTGTCTGGATCCTTGGGAATCTAATGAGAAGCGTGGGTTTTTTCTAAACTCCCCATGAAAGCTTTCATTAGTTGTGTATTTGTAGACAGAAGACATGATCTTAAGCCTCTCTCCTGCCTTGTGTTTGAACCACAACACATGTGTAACACTTTCATCTTCATTCAAACACTCCAATGACAGTTTCTGCCCTGCTTCTCGGGTCTCATGACGGAAAGAGGAAGTCCGTGAAGGAGCAGTTCTTTGAGCTGGAGTAAATAAGACACAAAAATGTGTATTATTTAAGTACAATCAGTTTACGTTTAGACACATGAACTGAAAACTTAGCTACAATAAAATACAGAAAATAAAACTTCCTGAACATTTTGAAGAACTGACACAATCACGTGGCTGAACTGTCACTGCTACTTGACTTCCCTCAGAATTAAAGTTGAATTGATGAGATTAAAGGCCGAAATGTTGACTCTTTATCTTAAATTTCCAACATTTAATCCATAATTTCTACTTGTTTATCTCATAATTTCTACTAGTAAAGATGTAACTCACCAGTCTGGCCCAGCAGCAGCAGACATGTCAGGTAAAGAACAAACACTGTAGATGTCATCATGCTCAAATTGTGTTGCTGAAAGGAAGGATGCTGGCAATCTTGCCTCTTTTCACACAGCAGGTTGCACTTCATTGGCCTACGAAATAAGGCCACTTAAGACGTAGGAAGCGGCAACACATGCTCTCTGTGTCATGCTGCAGACCTGTAAAAGTGCTGACAGGGTCTTTCTCAATTCAACTCTACATGACTGCATTGACATTAGAGCAAGGGTGCAGAGAGTACTGAGATCTTCTACCCAGGTACACTTATAGTGATTAAAGCTAACTTAAGTTCAGGTAAAAATAGCAGTATCCAAAACTAAAAGAGAAAATGAATTTTATAAAATTGTTCTTCATTTCTTATTTTTAAATTCAGGGGATAAAGAAGGGGGAGTAAGACGTACTCAAATGGAATCATCACATCTCTTTCTGTGCTCGAAGTTGAAGTCTAAACAACAGGAGAGCATTCAGAGGTGGAAAGTACTTAAGTACAAATACTTTGTTCCTTTACTGAAGTAGATTTTTCAGGTATCTGTACTCAACTTAAGTCTTATTATTTTTGATAATTTCTTGCTTTCACTCCCTACATTTGAACACAAGTATCTGTACTTTCTACTCCTTACTACTTTTTTCACTTTTACTTCGGTAAAGTAGATGAATTTGTACTTTTACTTTTCTCAGCTTTTTTAACACAAGTATTTGTACTTCTACTTAAGTACAGAAAGTATGTACTTTTTCCATCTCTGAGAGTATTGATATGAGAACAACATGTTTGGGTTGAAGCCCTTGAATATTTGAGTTTCTGCTTTATTTTTATTTTAACCTTTAAGGACAGTCCCTACATTAAGCTCAGTCTGCTGTGAAGAGTTTACTTCAGGGTGTCCTGATTGCAGGATGGCTATCTCCAATCAGAATTAGTTTGAAGTTCACACGTGACCTGACTGTGGTTTGAAAGAAGTTTCATGGTTGAACTACACCAGATGTGACCTTGGTTCTCGCTCTGCTTCGTCACAGCACCAGATTAGATAGGTTGATATTCAAGTCAATGTGTCAGCCTACACTGGATCCGTTCTGTATAGGTTTAGCTATGTCAGGTTGTAGCATATACACAACCACGGGACAGGAAGTTGTGCAAAGACACTACCCAAAATCACCCAGTAACTTTAAACATAAAACAAAGCGTGTCAAAACCAGATTGACAGAAAGTGACTGACTACAACAAAGCATTTTAATGAGCGCAGTCAGACCAGGAATCAACAAGTTTGATGTTTTACAGCCAACATGAACCAGGAGAGGATCAATGATGAAGTGGACGCCTTGGATTTTGTGATTTCAGTTATCTGTCAGTCATGCTGCTAACTGGACTGAACTCACAGTCAGTGTGACTTAACATCTCCAGTCAATGGGGAACAGAGTGGAGTTAGACCCGGACTTGGACTGCGGATGCATCTGTTGTATTTGAGTCGGTAGCTTTGAAAAAATTTGTTTCTCTGAGGAGTTATTAACCTGAGGAGGATGAACCTGTGAAAGCATTTGTGTTGACTACAGCATGGCCCTGTGTCAGTCCTGGTTTATACTTATGCATTAAACCGTAAGTGTACCCCACACCATTGGTCTGTTTTGCAGCCTGACATGCATCATGGGTTTCAATGTTTGAGTGCACATCAAAATAATGCAGATCCCTGTGAGTAATCTGCGCCACCGTTTTTATCAGAAGACCTGTTTGTCCTAAAATCGAAAAAATTAAAAGGCTTCATAATTTCTGGAGCAGCAGGCCTTTGGACTAGAGGGCCCTGAATGTCTGACTCACAGGCCTTCTGAGTAAGGGTTCTTCTGATTTTCTGGACTAACAGTAACCTGACAAGCCAGACAAACAGTTTCATGTATCCGTCACGGAGATATTTCACTAGTCCATCTGGGTAAGGGGCGCTAGAGAGTGCTTTCAGAGGCGGGACTTAAAAAAATTTGGCAGCTGGTGATTGGACAACATGCTCATCACAGACCAATCCACATCAAGCCACTGTGACGTAGCAGATTTGTAACCTGACACCAGATAGAAAGTTCATATGTCCGCTGCAGAGATATTTCACTAGTCCGATTTTGCTCTTTTCCCGACCGATGAAGAGCAAAAACATCGTTTCCCATCAAAAAGGCTTTGAGTGACGTTCTCTATTCTTCATTAAGAGAAGATTTTGAGTCTGTTTCTGATAAAACTGCAGATATCTCCGCGTCCACGAAGACAGCTTCACACTCCGCCATTGTTTTCAAACATTCAGACGCTCCCCGCTGACGTCACGTCTGGATCTGCAGGATTTCAGAAATGAATCAGGCAGCTCCATCTGCTCTGCAAGGTTAGACTAACAGGCCTTTTGGTAAAAGGGCCTTCTAACTGGTGGGCCATATAATTTCCTGACTGAAGGGCCTGCTGATTTTTGGACAAATGAGCCTTATGATTTTCTTAATGACAGACTTTCTGACTCACTTGCCTTTGATATCCTGACCAATAGGCCTCCTGACTAAAGGGCCTTTTTGACTGATGGGCCTCCCTACTCGTGGCCCCTCTGACTTGAGGGCCATATAATTTCCTGACTAAAGAGCCCTATAATTTTCAAACTAAGGGGCCCTCTGACTAGTGAGCCTTCTGATTAAAAGGCCTTCTGACCAAAAGGCCCCCTGATAATGAGACTAACAGGCCTTATGATTTCCTCAACAACAAACTGTCTGACTAATGGGCCTCCCGACTCGGCAGTCTTCCAGTTTTGGACTAACGGTCCTCTGACTCACAGGCTGGCTTGCTGCTGGGCCTTCTTACTAGTGGGTTAAATAATTTTCTGGCTAAAGGGCTTTTTAATTTACAGACTAAGTGACCCTCTGACTAGTGAGCCTTCTGACCCAAAGGCCCTTTGAAAATAGAGCAAGACTGTTCTTACTGTATTGATATTTCAGGACTCTCATCACATCAGTTCAACATTTTCTCTCCCTTGACGTCTCCTCTCTACCCTCACTTGACATAGTTGCTGTATGAAAAATGTCAACATATACCAGCTACAACTTAACATAATGCACTCAGAGTCTCTGTGAAAGAGCAAGCAGGAAAAAAAGACAAAAAAAAAAAACAAAAAAAAAAAAACAGGACCGCAAACAGGTGATTTGACAATCATGCAGACCATACTGCCCTCATGTGTTTTCGGGGGAGTAAAGCAGAGCGACGTGGACAAATAGAAGCGCAAGTGATCATGACTGTGTCACCAACTATGGAGTAGAGTCAACACAGAAGTATAAAGCAGGCTGAAACTCACCATAATAACCTGATACAGACACAGCTGGGATCCTTTTTGCTGTCATCTCTTTTCACTCTGTAACTCATGCAAGTAAATTGTAGTCCAGTAAAATATTTCTCGCCCTTTCTGAAAAAAACTGTTGCCTAGATTTTCTGCTGTTTTACCCAGCAGTGTCACATTAGAAGGGTTGATTTGACCAGCATCCACAGTGGATAACTGAAAATAGATAATAATGATATTTAACCCATTAAACCTCCCTTAAAACAAATACTGAAATATTCTTTTCATGGTATCAGAATATTGCCCTAGTCCAACTGCACTATGATTTATGACTTAAAGACTATATGGTGGGTTAAAACTGTAATGGACAGGCTAAATAAACAATCACCAACCCTGGAAGAGACAAACATTAAAATTATTTGGCAGAGGTAAAGTGTGTATGGTGGCCCTGAAATGCAAAACGTGACAACACAACCACAAAAACATATTTTCACACAATTTTATGACCTGGGTTTCAGAATAACACACTGTTCTCCAGACCCATTTTTGTTGTTGTTCTAAACGGCACTAACACGTCTGTCATCCTTCCTGATTGTTTTGAAAATGTAGGGTTTTTTTGCGGCCTGAATTGAAATCTATAGGGAGCAATTAATACCCCCAGATCAAAAAGACTTTTGTTTTTTTCATGTATTTATTTTATTTTTGGTCATGTATTGCACATCAGGGTGATATAACTGTGCGTACAAATGCCAAAACTGAGCAAGTGGGGAAAGTGGTTGCACTAAAGGCCTGAAATTCTCAAGATGAACAGGTTTTAAAACATATTTTTAGTAAAGAGCATATCCTGATTTTACCTTCATCTTGTATTATGAAAAAAAAGTTCAACTATTTCAGGGAATTTTATGTCTTAAAACTCTGTTTTATTTATTCCTTTGGGCAATTTTTTTTGACATCCCTGTTCTGTTTTACCACTAATGTTAAGTACTGTTCAACCTCTATTTTGAAAAGGTATCAACATATTTATTATTATATAAAGACATATAAAACATTTCTAAATAAATTAAATAAGACACAAATAAAATAAAAACAATCACTGACCTAATAAAAAATGTTTATAGTGCACCAAAACAATGTACTCAAATGAAGACTTTAATGACACTCAAGTTGCTAGCATGAACACGACTGGAGATCAGTTGTATTAAATATATTTTTAATTAAGAATACCAATATCTTAGAAGATTGTGGTAAAATCAACGGTTAAAGAAAAATCAGTTCTGCTTCACACTGGAGTACACACACTCGTCTCCAGTCGTGTTTCTTTGTCTTCTTGATGTTTTTGGCTTTTTAACACTCAGAGCAGCATAGAAGAGGTTTTCTGCATCTCTCTGACCCTAAAACACACATGAAAAGTTAGTCACCATGAGGTCTATGAAAAGAGTTGACTGCACATGATTTGAAATGATAGGTAAGTAATTTTAGAATAAAAGAAATGCTCTCACCTCCAGGTTTCTTGCAGAGGGCTCTGACATTCTCTCTTGAGCCTCTGATTGTGACAAACAGGAAACACTCTTTAGTTTAAAATTACAGTCAATGAGACACAAGCAGAAAGAAGCAGAGTTAGTTATCGTACCTTCAGATAGAAAACTGATCCTTTTTTTCATCTTGAACAGTAAGAAGGCCATGACAAGAAGCAGGAGAGTCATAAATATCAGAGCTCCACTCAGAACATAGAGTTGGATAAGAAGGTCCACTCCGTCTGTAGGTAAAGAGTCAGACATGAGAAACAGAGCTCCCAGCTTTCCTCTCTATCTTCATCTTTAACCTGATCAGAGTCATTGGGGATCAAATCACATCAGCTTTACAGGAGAGACACTTACCTTTAAAGTCCAGCTTGATCCCGTCTCCAAACAGAATGTGTCCACATGAGAGCACAGCACAGTGGTAAGTCCCAGCATGAGAAAGACTCAGATTCTTCAGTGGCAGCTTGTAGCTACAGGTGTGTGTTTGGGAGTCAGCTTTCCTCTCACACTCATCATTTCTGCCTCCTCTGGTGTATATGGCTCCTGCTTGAGACTCTGGAGAGTTTTTGAACCAGTAAACCCTGGGTTCTCCATCACAGCTCCCAGTGTGGACTGAACAGTTCAGAGTCACAGAGCCTCCTGGCTGGATCAGACCAGACACTGACTCATGGACCACGGATGGAAGGCTCACTCTCTTACTGTTAACGATCACATGAATGCTTTCCAGAATTCCTATCTTACAGAAATCACAACTTAAGCAGTAATAAGTAGCGGAGTCGGACATGTGCAAATTAGAGATTGTAAGATGGTTTTTACCACTCTGAGCATTCAGCGAGAAACGGGAATTATTCTTAAATGTACCATGAAAACTATCAGTAGTTGTATATTTGTAGACAGAGGAGATGGGCTCCAACATTTCCTCCAGTTTCTGCCTGTACCAGTGAATATGTTTAGAACCAGCATCTTCGTAGAAACATTGTAAAGTCAAAGTCTCTCCAGTTTCTCTGCTCTCACGGTGAACAGATGAAGACGTTTTAAGAGCAGTTATCTGAGCTGAAGAGAAATGAGAGAAAACCAAAAGCAGCTGTTACCATCGAGAGTAAATTCCAAATGTTGAAGTCTAAAACATGTTGAAAACATTTAAAAAACAAAATCAACTCACCAGTTAGTCCCAGAAAACATGTCAGGAGGAAGAGGAACTTTGGAGATGTCATCGTGCTGAAATGGTTGAACTGAATGACTGAAGACTCACAGTCCCTCCTCACCTCACACACCAGGCTGTGTTTGATTGGCTAAAAAAAGATGGGGGCCTTTTTTTTTTTTTTTCCACAGCCCTCTGTCTCTGTGTGTTGTTGAGATGTTTTCCTCTCTGTATATTTAAAAGGAGGTGAAAGAGCTCATGTCCACCCAGTAGCTCACCGTCTCAATTCAACAATGTGAATGCAGCCTGTTACTGAAACACATTTTGTGTTGGAGGTTTTTTTTTTTTTTTAAGCCTTTCAGTTTTAGATCAAGGTTTTTTTTTTTTTTTTTCATTTTTTCTTACTTTTGTTGTTGTTACACTTAGTTTCCACTCTCGTCTATCATGATGAGCCCATTTGTGCCAGTGCATGGGACAGAAATGCATCTATCTCTGCAGAGTAGGCTGTAACAAATAGGAGAACAGACACCAAAAATTGAGTATCTGGTAATATCAAAAGAAGACACCGTGCTCTGGCCCCTTGATCTTAAATCGTATCCGTGTAAATCAAATTACGTTACTTTTGGTGGCATAGATACCCAGAGGTCATCCCACACCATGGACGAGGAAAAGTTTATTTTGATGATGGAAAGTTCATAGGATTCTACATGACCCAACACATCCTTTCTATAAAGACACCAACAGAAAGGGGAAGGTATGAAGTGAATTGCTGGAGTTTTGGAAGTGCCAATGCAATACAGATCATGTGGGAACATGAGATTCTCTTGTGATTTCTTATTCAGCTGCTACAGTACACTCCACTCTGCTCCAGAGATGGAACAGGTGTGAATTGCTGCGCTGATGTTTCTGTGGTGCTGATGTTCTGTGGTGCGCCTGCCATAAGTGTGAATAAGGGGTGACTCAGTCCCACTCTGGAATAATAGAAGGGGCAGTTCATTGTGTATGAGCTTGAACTGCTTGCTCTCTTATGTCAGCTCACACTGGAAGAGGTCAGCTAAACAGCCAAAGTCAGAAGACTGAGAAGTTAACTGATGATCCTCATCAGTGTGCTTCATCATCGGTGAGGCATCACTGTCTGGGACACCGGAGGCACAGATGATCACGGCTGATCAGGACTGGCAGACGCAGACACCGGCAATGTGGAATGGAAGTCAATGGTGTACATCTGCGCCTCAGATTCACAGAATGTGTAAAGTGTGGAGATACGTTGCTCCAGCTTGGTGACTTTTTCTATGAGGATAATGCAGTTGGTGCAGCAGAAGGGAGATGTAAGTAGAGCCATGTATGTCGGTACCACCTGGAAGAAAAGGAAAGAAAAAAGGGCCAGTACAAGGCTAAAAGCACAGTGCAGGTTGAAGCTGAGAAGCGACGAGGGAAGAAGGAGTCAGCAGATGTGGGCACAGGCACAGCGGTGAGGAGGATAAGCATTAGCAGGGGCAGGAAGCAGGTAGATAGCAAGGATAGTAAAACTTACCAAAGGGGGGCCCCTGAAAATGGGGCCCTCTGCAAATACACAAGGTCCTGGTTTGTAGAAGCCTGGGGGTCCTGAAGAGGGGTAGGATCACACTCCAGCCGGTAAACCAGGGTATGTAGCAGCTAGCCTTAGCCTAGCTGTGTGCAAGCTAGCGAGCTAGCACAGAGCCAGCTGGTAGATGGCTAGCATAGAGCGAATGAAGGAATGAATGAATGAATGAATGAAAAACAAGCTTTGATTTTGCTGTTTCTCAGCTGTTGCACAGTTGTTTCCTTGCTCAGTGAATAAGTGAAAAGGTGCTCTGCTGGTGTGAATGTCAGAAGACTTGACATTCACCTGTTATCTCCTCTCATTTCTTCTTTACCCCAGCCCTGCATGGACCAGAACTCCAGCCTAAGCCTCACCATCACTGGGTCGTACAAGGAATGAGAGCAAGTACTCTGGTTTGGTTTATAATTCACTTTTTTTCAGTCGTTATAATTCATTTTTGTGGGTGTTGTGCACTTAAACAAACATTCTATTAAACTTCCTGTTTGAAAGCACAGTATGAAGAGGAGGAAGTTAATAACCACATAGTTGTGGCTGCTGAGTCTGACAGGGGCAGATATAAAATTGTCAAATGAGTATGACCATTTCCTGTACTCATCAACTAACTTCTTAAAAGATATCCATAAGGTTATAATTGTAATCAACAACAGATAAAACATTATAAAAAGACAAAAACAGATTAAGTCTTTATTNNNAAATTACGTTACTTTTGGTGGCATAGATACCCAGAGGTCATCCCACACCATGGACGAGGAAAAGTTTATTTTGATGATGGAAAGTTCATAGGATTCTACATGACCCAACACATCCTTTCTATAAAGACACCAACAGAAAGGGGAAGGTATGAAGTGAATTGCTGGAGTTTTGGAAGTGCCAATGCAATACAGTTCATGTGGGAACATGAGATTCTCTTGTGAGTTCTTATTCAGCTGCTACAGTACACTCCACTCTGCTCCAGAGATAGAACAGGTGTGAATTGCCGCGCTGATGTTTCTGTGGTGCTGATGTTCCGTAGTGCGCATGCCATAAGTGTGAATAAGGGGTGACTCAGTCCCACTCTGGAATAATAGACGAGACAGTTAATTGTGTATGAGCTTTAACTGCTTGCTCTTTTATGTCAGCTCACAATGGAACAGGTCAGCTAAACAGCCAAAGTCAGAAGACTGAGAAGTTAACTGATGATCCTCATCAGTGTGCCTCATCATCGGTGAGGCATCACTGTCTGGGACACCGGAGGCACAGATGATCACGGCTGATCAGGACTGGCAGACGCAGACACCGGCAATGTGGAATGGAAGTCAATGGTGTACATCTGCGCCTCAGATTCACCGAATGTGTAAAGTGTGGAGATACGTTGCTCCAGCTTGGTGACTTTTTCTATGAGGATGGTGCAGTTGGTGCAGCAGAAGGGAGATGTAAGTAGAGCCATGTATGTAGGTACCACCTGGAAGAAAAGGAAAGAAAAAAGGGCCAGTACAAGGCTAAAAGCACAGTGCAGGTTGAAGCTGAGAAGCGACGAGGGAAGAAGGAGTCAGCAGATGTGGGCACAGGCACAGCTGTAAGGAGGATAAGCATTAGCAGGGGCAGGCAGCAGGTAGACAGCAAGGATAGCAAAACTTACCAGAGGGGGGCCCCTGAAAAATGGGGCCCTCTGCAAATACACAAGGTCCTGGTTTGTAGAAGCCTGGGGGTCCTGAAGAGGGGTAGGATCACACTCCAGCCGGTAAACCAGGGTATGTAGCAGCTAGCCTTAGCCTAGCTGTGTGCAAGCTAGCGAGCTAGCACAGAGCCAGCTGGTAGATGGCTAGCATAGAGCGAATGAAGGAATGAATGAATGAATGAATGAAAAACAAGCTTTGATTTTGCTGTTTCTCAGCTGTTGCACAGTTGTTTCTTTGCTCAGTGAATAAGTGAAAAGGTGCTCTGCTGGTGTGAATGTCAGAAGACTTGACATTCACCTGTTATCTCCTCTCATTTCTTCTTTACCCCAGCCCTGCATGGACCAGAACTCCAGCCTAAGCCTCACCATCACTGGGTCGTACAAGGAATGAGAGCAAGTACTCTGGTTTGGTTTATAATTCACTTTTTTTCAGTTGTTATAATTCATTTTTGTGGGTGTTGTGCACTTAAACAAACATTCTATTAAACTTCCTTTTTGAAAGCACAGTATGAAGAGGAGGAAGTTAATAACCACATAGTTGTGGCTGCTGAGTCTGACAGGGGCAGATATAAAATTGTCAAATGAGTATGACCATTTCCTGTACTCATCAACTAACTTCTGAAAAGATATCCATAAGGTTATAATTTTAATCAACAACAGATAAAACATTATAAAAAGACAAAAACAGATTAAGTCTTTATTTGCATTCTGTTATTTACATGAGCAGAAAAGGAGAACAGTCATCGTCTAACATGTACAAAGCTTATATTTTCAAAACAAAGTAGAAAAAAAAAAAACGGAAAACAAGAGTCAGTCCTGCTACACACAGTAATACACACAGTCAGAGTACACATTCTCTTCTTCAGTCATGTTTTTCTCTCCTCGTGATGTGTTCAGCTGGTTAACACGCAGAGCAGCGTAAAAGAGGTTTTCTGCATCTCTCTGACCCGACAAAAAAAAAAAAAGACGATCACAATGAGGACCATGAAAAATAAAGACCTCTTTGTTCAGTAGACACATTTCTGAAAAGTTATTTTAGAAAAAAGCAAAAGCTCTCACCTGCAGGTTTCTTGCAGAGGGCTCTGACATTCTCTCTTGAGCCTCTGATTGTGACAAACAGGAAACACTCTTTAGTTTAAAATTACAGTCAATGAGACACAAGCAGAAAGAAGCAGAGTTAGTTATCGTACCTTCAGATAGAAAACTGATCCTTTTTTTCATCTTGAACAGTAAGAAGGCCATGACAACCAGCAGGAGAGTCATAAATATCAGAGCTCCACTCAGAACATAGAGGTGGATAAGAAGGTCCACTCCGTCTGTAGGTAAAGAGTCAGACATGAGAAACAGAGCTCCCAGCTTTCCTCTCTATCTTCATCTTTAACCTGATCAGAGTCATTGGGGATCAAATCACATCAGCTTTACAGGAGAGACACTTACCTTTAAAGTCCAGCTTGATCCCGTCTCCAAACAGAATGTGTCCACATGAGAGCACAGCACAGTGGTAAGTCCCAGCATGAGAAAGACTCAGATTCTTCAGTGGCAGCTTGTAGCTACAGGTGTGTGTTTGGGAGTCAGCTTTCCTCTCACACTCATCATTCCTGCCTCCNAGATCATTTCAGATAAAGGAAATGCTGTCACCTCCAGATTTCTTGCAGAGGGCTCTGACATTCTCTCTTGAGCCTCTGATTGTGACAAACAGGAAACACTCTTTAGTTTAAAATTACAGTCAATGAGACACAAGCAGAAAGAAGCAGAGTTAGTTATCGTACCTTCAGATAGAAAACTGATCCTTTTTTTCATCTTGAACAGTAAGAAGGCCATGACAACAAGCAGGAGAGTCATAAATATCAGAGCTCCACTCAGAACATAGAGGTGGATAAGAAGGTCCACTCCGTCTGTAGGTAAAGAGTCAGACATGAGAAACAGAGCTCCCAGCTTTCCTCTCTATCTTCATCTTTAACCTGATCAGAGTCATTGGGGATCAAATCACATCAGCTTTACAGGAGAGACACTTACCTTTAAAGTCCAGCTTGATCCCGTCTCCAAACAGAATGTGTCCACATGAGAGCACAGCACAGTGGTAAGTCCCAGCATGAGAAAGACTCAGATTCTTCAGTGGCAGCTTGTAGCTACAGGTGTGTGTTTGGGAGTCTGCTTTCCTCTCACACTCATCATTCCTGCCTCCGCTGGTGTAAATGGCTCCTGCTTGAGAGTCTGGAGAGTTTTTGAACCAGTAAACCCTGTGTTCTCCATCACAGCTCCCAGTGTGGACTGAACAGTTCAGAGTCACAGAGCCTCCTGGCTGGATCAGACCAGACACTGACTCATGGACCACGGATGGAAGGATCACACCTTTACTTTTAACTGTCACATGAACAGTTTGCAGAATTTTAATGTTGTCCCAAATATTACCCAAGCAGTAATAAGTTGTGGAGTCTGACAGGTCCAAATTCGAGATTTTAAAATGGTTTGTACCCGTCCGAGCTTCAAGGGAGAATCTTTGATTGTTCTTAAATTTATCATGAAAACTGGCATTTTTAAAGTTGAAGACGGAGGAGATGGGCTCTAGTGTTCCCTCCAGTGTCTGCCTGTACCAGTGAACACCATCAAAACCTTCATCATAGAAACATTGGAAGGTCAAAGTCTCTCCAGTTTCTCTGCTCTCACGGCGTAAAGATGAGGACGTTTTACGAGCAGTTTTTTGAGCTGAAGAGAAATGAGAGAAAACCAAAAGCAGTTGTAACCGTCTAGTGAATGAATAACAGAAGTAGAAATTCAAAAAACACGTAGAAAACATGAAAGCAGACTTAGATGAAATAATAAATAAAACAAAATTAACTCACCAGTTAGTCCCAGAAAACATGTCAGGAGGAAGAGGAACTTTGGAGATGTCATTGTGCTGAAATGGTTGAACTGAATGACTGAAGACTCACAGTCCCTCCTCACCTCACACACACGGCTGTGTTTGATTGGCTGAAATAAAATGGGGGCATTTTTTTTAGTTCTTGTGTTAGTGTGTGTTGTTGGGGTGTTGTCTGTTCTCTCTCTCTCTCTCTTATATTCAAAAGCAGTTGAAAGAGCTCACATCCAGCAGCTAACCAGATCAAAGCAAATAGAGTGAATGCAGCTAGTTCCTGAAGCGTGTGCATTATATTTTTTGTCCCTGTTTTGTTGTTTTCTTTTCTTGTTGTTGATTCTGCTGAATTGGTTAAAGTTTACTCAGTCCTGCAGTCATATTTAAGGTTTATTTTGTCCCTTTATTCAAGAGTTTCAACTTGTTGGATGGAGAAACAAATATTTGATAAAAACAAGTGGGAAGAGGACCTACAATGTCACGATATGCTGAAGAATAAGTGCCTTTCTATGTGAAGCTGTAAGTATTCACTGGTACAAGATACCATTTTCAGAGGTCTGATGGAGTTCATCTCTGATCTATTTATGTTTCAGGCCTGATCTGACCAGAGAGAGATGACACCAGGGGTCTCAAACTCACAACCCCTGGAACTATTTCATACCAATTTAAGTGGGATCTGGCCACAGCCCCATTGGCTGTTGGGATCAAGGGACAAATATGATGTCAGGTTGACCCTAAAAGCAGCATGATCACCACTTTAATCCAAATGGGGGAAAAAAAAACATTTTCCACACTGCCATCATCCTATAAACGTTGTTCAATTAAGATTAAACAAATTTTCTGGTTTTCTTTCCACCTATAGTCAGTATCACACAAAGTCCACTTCACCTTCCATGGTTATTTCTCTGGCGTTAAAGGGGAATCTCACCTCTCTCATATGTAAAATGAAAGTTTCACTACCCAGATCTTATAAGTAGAAATAACTATTTATCTGTCTCATCTGGTTTCAAAGCTATCAACATTCAAAATTTGAGTTCTCTGGCCATTTGAACCATGCTGTATGCTAGCTGTACTAACCCCCCAACAGGCCTTAAAATCCAGTCCAGTGAAATAAACTCCAGCACGATTGCTGATATGCACACGGTCCATCAGTTTAAAGTGTCTGTTTACAAGACAAAGCCTCATCAGAGTCAGTACAGTGGAGAACACAGAGAGCATTATTGCAGGAATTGGATAGACACCGATGAACGTCAGTGTAACCGGTTTTTTCGACCAAATCACGACTTTGCAAGTAGTCGTGTCGTGACAACCGGTCACACTGACACAAAATTTCAAAGTAGGTAACGACTACATACCTGAACGTGGACAAAGGGTGGCGGAGGTAAAGTTGTGTGTCATTAGCTCAGGAATTTGGTCGAGATTGTGTTGATAAATCATCAGACCGGGGAGGGGGGTGGATGGTGAAAAGAAGTGGGCCAACAGCAGAGCCTTGTGGAACACCTTGTTAAACTAGGTCTGGAGTTTCTGATGGAGACAAACTGTTGCCTGTTAAAGAGGTGGGAATGAAACCAGGTGTGAGCTGTGTTAGAGACACCAAAGTGCACAGAGAGACAGTTGGTGTAGGAACCTGTGACAAAAGCTGCAGAGAGGTCTTGGAGGATGAGGATGCTAATATGGCCAGAGTCTGCAGTGATGAGGAGGTCATTGGTGATTTTGATGTGAGTGGTACGTGCTGTGGTGGGGTCTGAAACCAGATTGGATGGGTTCAGAGAACTCATAGGCAAGTGCTGGTGGAGTTAGGCAGCAACTGCTCTTTTCAGGATTTTGCTGAAAAAAGNGGGGGGGGGGTATCAGGAACTGGGTTCTGTTGAGAATACATAAGAAGTGGTTCAATCCATCAATATTGTTAGACTTTTTACTTAATGATTCCCCTATTGACTCTTTACATCACTGAGACCAACTCTGGACCAACCAAACCGACATCACATGATGTGACATCACACGTCAATCATACTCGTCAGTCAGCAGCTTAATACACACTACTATGGTGCAGAGACCAGGAAGATCAAAGCGATTAAAAGCTGAGCTTCATTTCAGTAAAAAGAGTGTGAACAACACAAGAATGTGAAGAGAAGGAAGTTCACAACCACAAAAATGTGGCTNAAAATACCCAAAGAATGGAACAATGTTCAGTCCTCCTTAACTTTATTTGGTTTGTATTTTTTTAAATTGATGGACTCAGGCAAGTCTTTATTGACATTGACATGATCATTACTGTACAAAAAATGACCTTGATCTACATGGCTCAAAACTCTGAAACATTTGAAAAAAAAAAAAAAAAGTCATCAGTTCTGCTTCACACTGGAAGACACACACTCGTCTCCTGTCATGTTTCTCTGTCTTCTTGATGTTTTTGGCTTGTTAACACTCACAGCAACATAAAAGAGGTTTTTTGCTTCTCTCTGACCCTAGAACACACAAACACACAAAAGTCTATCACCACGTGGACTGTAAATATGTTCTTTCAATATGTAATTACAGCAAAAGAAATGCTCTCACCTCCAGGTTTCTTGCAGAGGGCTCTGACATTCTCTTTGCTGTTATCTGCTAATTCTCTGCTGTGTATTACAATGACAAAAAAAAACCCACAAAAAAAAAACCCTTCCAGTTTGAAACCATGATGTGCAGAGTGTAAAGAAAGAGAGGAGTTAAAAACCATGTAGTTGTGGCTGCTGAATCTGACAGAGCTGGATAAAAATTGAAAAGTGAATCTCCTGTACTTTTTCTGTATTTTCTTTCTTTTTTTTGGTATTTTTGTTTTAAACAGATGGAATCAAAAAAAGTTTTTTTTAAATTAGCATTCATATATGTACGTAACTATGAAAACAGAACAGAAACTGACCTTCCTGATGTACAAAGCTCATAACACAAAAAAGTAAAAAACTAACAATCAGTTCTGCTTCACAGTGGAGTACACACACTCCTCTCCTGTCGTGTTTCTTTGTCTTCTTGATGTTTTTGGATTTTTGACACTCAGAGCAGCGTAGAAGAGGTTTTCTGCATCTCTCTGACCCTACAACACAGACACCAAAGTCTATCAAGATAAGGTCCGTAAAAAGTGTTGACTGCACATAATTGGAATTTATAGGACAGATCATTTCAGATAAAGGAAATGCTGTCACCTCCAGATTTCTTGCAGAGGGCTCTGACATTCTCTCTTGAGCCTCTGATTGTGACAAACAGGAAACACTCTTTAGTTTAAAATTACAGTCATTGAGACACAAGCAGAAAGAAGCAGAGTTAGTTATCGTACCTTCAGATAGAAAACTGATCCTTTTTTTCATCTTGAACAGTAAGAAGGCCATGACAAGAAGCAGGAGAGTCATAAATATCAGAGCTCCACTCAGAACATAGAGGTGGATAAGAAGGTCCACTCCGTCTGTAGGTAAAGAGTCAGACATGAGAAACAGAGCTCCCAGCTTTCCTCTCTATCTTCATCTTTAACCTGATCAGAGTCATTGGGGATCAAATCACATCAGCTTTACAGGAGAGACACTTACCTTTAAAGTCCAGCTTGATCCCGTCTCCAAACAGAATGTGTCCACATGAGAGCACAGCACAGTGGTAAGTCCCAGCATGAGAAAGACTCAGATTCTTCAGTGACAGCTTGTAGCTACAGGTGTGTGTTTGGGAGTCAGCTTTCCTCTCACACTCATCATTCCTGCCTCCACTGGTGTAAATGGCTCCTGCTTGAGAGTCTGGAGAGTTTTTGAACCAGTAAACCCTGTGTTCTCCATCACAGCTCCCAGTGTGGACTGAACAGTTCAGAGTCACAGAGCCTCCTGGCTGGATCAGACCAGACACTGACTCATGGACCACGGATGGAAGGATCACTCTCTTACTGTTAACGATCACATGAATGCTTTCCAGAATTCCTATCTTACAGAAATCACAACTTAAGCAGTAATAAGTAGCGGAGTCGGACATGTGCAAATTAGAGATTGTAAGATGGTTTTTACCACTCTGAGCATTCAGCGAGAAACGGGAATTATTCTTAAATGTACCATGAAAACTATCAGTAGTTGTATATTTGTAGACAGAGGAGATGGGCTCCAACAATTCCTCCAGTTTCTGCCTGTACCAGTGAATATGTTTAGAACCAGCATCTTCGTAGAAACATTGTAAAGTCAAAGTCTCTCCAGTTTCTCTGCTCTCATGGTGAACAGATGAAGACGTTTTAAGAGCAGTTATCTGAGCTGAAGAGAAATGAGAGAAAACCAAAAGCAGCTGTTACCATCGAGAGTAAATTCCAAATGTTGAAGTCTAAAACATGTTGAAAACATTTAAAAAACAAAATCAACTCACCAGTTAGTCCCAGAAAACATGTCAGGAGGAAGAGGAACTTTGGAGATGTCATTGTGCTGAAATGGTTGAACTGAATGACCGAAGACTCACAGTCCCTCCTCACCTCACACACCAGGCTGTGTTTGATTGGCTAAAAAAAGATGGGGGCCTTTTTTTTTTTCCACAGCCCTCTGTCTCTGTGTGTTGTTGAGATGTTTTCCTCTCTGTATATTTAAAAGGAGGTGAAAGAGCTCATGTCCACCCAGTAGCTCACCGTCTCAATTCAACAATGTGAATGCAGCCTGTTACTGAAACACATTTTGTGTTGGAGTTTTTTTTTTTTTTTAAGCCTTTCAGTTTTAGATCAAGGTTTTTTTTTTTTTTTTTCATTTTTTCTTACTTTTGTTGTTGTTACACTTAGTTTCCACTCTCGTCTATCATGATGAGCCCATTTGTGCCAGTGCATGGGACAGAAATGCATCTATCTCTGCAGAGTAGGCTGTAACAAATAGGAGAACAGACACCAAAAATTGAGTATCTGGTAATATCAAAAGAAGACACCGTGCTCTG
>RPOG01003777.1:0-56178 GCA_008086565.1 Thalassoma bifasciatum | reverse complement strand
AACTCTGGGTCTGTCTACAGAAATAGAAACATCCACAAACAGATTTTAGCCTGGATTTAAAGAGGCAGTTTGTGAATGTTTGAGTTGACTTGTTTGAGCAGTTATTCATCAGATGTAAGTGTTTAATGCAGAAAACAGGTTATTTCTAACAACAGACAGGAACTAAGGACCATTGCCAAAGTAGTTTCTCCAAACCTTACATGTGAATTCAGTGTCCAGTTCCCAAATGTGGAGTCAACTCGACACCAACTTCAGGAATGTGATGGTATGATGATTTAGAGAACAAAATTTCACAGGTATGTACTTGTTGAGCATTGGCGTCAGGTTGTTCTTATCCACAAACTACAGTTATTGGTTATCTATTGTTTCAAGAGCACTAACTATTGATTAGGATATCAGACAACCTCAAACCAACTCTCCCTTTGGGATGTGATTGTGTGAAGAGTATGTCAAGCTGACTGTGCACTCTGCAATTGTGTCTTTCATTGAGTGTGTGTGTGTCTGTTTGTGTGTGTGCGCTTGGTAGTTCAGTATGTAGCATTAAAACATTTGTGACTCTTTAGCAGACACATAAAAACATTCTATTTAATATCATAGGCTGAAAACAGCCATAAACATGTCTGCTCTCCCTCTCTCTCTCATTCACACACACGAACACACACAAAAAAAGAGAGAGCACTACACATAAAAACATCATTGAAAGTCAGACTATCAATCAGTGTTTGAATTAAACTGCTGCGTTCATCAATCTGGATGATTTCCTGCTGTTGATGGGAGCCCCGCCTCCTCTCTCAGCTGCCCCTCCATTTCCTTGTCATGGATTAGTCTGTGCTCATGAATCACTCACAGATACAGCCTGTGATCACACACACACACATGGACTCACACACACACACACACGCTCTCTCTGTTTGTGCAGCATGAGGTCAGCAGTGGGAGGAGTTTGTCAGAGTCGTGGTTAGCTAAACACTGCCACGTTCAATCACAGTGAACATAAACCAGGAGGAGACTTCATTTAAACTAAAGCAGACTGTCTGAACACAGCAAACACACACACACACATTCACATGCACACACACTCACACATGATAACTCGATGCTACACACAACACACGGTACAGTCACACAGTGTGCAGAGGAACCAGTTCACATCAGATTGAGAAACAGATTCAACGTCTGACCCTCAGTCATCAGCGAGTCTCCATCCACCTGTTGGGACAGTCACACCTGAGAGCACATTCAGGAGCATAAAGAGGTTTAAGTCAGACATAAAGGTGTGTGAAAAAAATACACATGGACCACTCAACTTGGGTTTAAAAACAGGCCTCAGGTGTTTAAAGAGATCTGATAGTAGTATAGGTGTCATACTGAAACAAATTTGAGAACAGGTTGTTCAAAAAATAAAACTTGAGAGTTTATTTTTGAGGTACAGATTGAATTTTTGGAATGGGTGTTTCTGTAATTTGTGGTGCTCAAGAGGACACTTTAGGATGTACCGTTGTTAACATGTTACCCATTTTCAGTTGCAGGTTGAAGCTTGGTTCTACCAGCAACTGTAAGAGATGTCAACACCACCAAGCTTCAGTTCTATCAACATGCAGAGTTCTCTACAGTACATGGAGTAAAATTTGTTTGCCTTAAACATAAAATGTATTTTAATGCTCCTATGTTATTTTAGTTGTTATAAAATTGGATTGAGACAAATTTTCTTTTCCTTTTTGTTAGATAGACAGAGTCAAAGGAAACAGAAAGAGCAGGTAGTTCGGATTAGCTGACTGTTTGAGTCTTAGGGTATAAAAGCTGAAGTGGTATTGTCCTCCTTTCAGGTTTTAAAAAATATAGTCCACCTTTTGTCCAGTTTTTCTTTGTAGAAGCAGGACAAAAGTAAACTGGATTACCTGATCCAGGTAACAAAAAGTAAAATTATAGGATGCCCCTCATTTTGCCAATTTTCAAAGTTCAGTTTTGTGCAACATTTGGATGGAAACTTGAACGATGGCTGAGATCAGAAGTGTTTAACAGTAACCACACCTCCAATGATGTCACAGTGTAGACACACCCCTGTGTGGTACACCTGTACATTGCTGCAGGAAAAAACAGGTTTTCAGGGTGTTGTGTTGCTCTTAAAGGCTCTCTGTGGAGTTTTTTTTTTAATTACAGACGCATTTTTGTTTGAAGTGAGAAGCAAGTGTGTGTTCGGATTAAAAAAGAAGTGCCAAAAGATATGTCCTCAAAACAAACTTAATCATAACCTCCCTCAGAGTTCATCTGTTTGTGATGTGTCTAAGTTTCACTGTAAACTCAGAGTTCCACAGAAGCTTTACTTTGTCCTCCTTCAGCGGTATTAACCCGAAAAAGAAACTGATTTTTTTTTTAACTTTGATCTCCTGTGAGATAAATTTGCAGTGTACTGACTTTAGTGCCCACTGTGGACAAAGCAGTACATTTTTTCTTTTATAGATCTTGTCCTGCTTATATGTAAATTGTTTTTTGAGTTAACAAAATATCTCTTTGCGTGATTTGATATTCAAATACGTCACTTTTTAAATATCTGTGCTGTGGAAATATAAAAAGCGTGCTGTGACTCCCTTGGTCTGAGAACAGATTGTTAGCTGCTCTTGCATGCACATATCTGTTTATAGAGAGTAATAAATCCTCCTCCTGCTTTTGCGCTCCATACGGACTGTTTTACCTGCAGACGTCACTGCCTGCTGACACCTGATTGGTCGATACTGGACGACACACAAAATAAGAGTTTTCTCATCTTCAGCTACTAAATTTACCCTCCACTGAGAACCTTTAGAGCCATATGATGATCAAGAAGAGAACCAGGTCAACGGACTGATCAACAACACTGAGCTGTGGCTCATTCAGTGTTTGTACATTCAGAGAGTGCGTGTGTGTGTGTGTGTGTGTGTGTGTGTGTGTGTGTGTGTGTGCACAGAATAAATGAGCGATCACAGCTGTCAGTGAGCTGCCTTAAGGCTTCAGAAAAATCACCTCTCAACACTAAAACTGATTACTAATGTGTTTGTGTGCCAGTGTGTGTGTGTGTGTGTGTGTGTGTGTGTGTGTGTGTGTGTGTGTGTGTGTGCGCGTGTGTGTGTGTGTGGTTATTGCTCTCAATATTCTCAGAGGTGGTTCTGTTCTCATTATTGCTCTGTCTGTCCGTCCTGATGAAGAAGAGTTTCACAGACGTCTTGATGAAGATGTTTGTGACGTTCTCTGACTGTCTCACCCTCTCACAGGGAGACGGGCGGGAGACGAGTGGATGCAACCTTTGGTCTCACTGTCCTTCATCATGTCTTCTCTCATGTCCTTGTCTCCTTGCGTCCTCATCACATCGGTCTGTCACACCTGCATGCTGGGTTTGCTCAGGTCTCCATTCCCTTGGTTCCCTCCTCCTCCTCCTCCACCTCCTCCACCACCACCTCCTCCTCCAAGTCCTCCTCTCTCCTCCTCATCCTCACTGTCCAGCTCCTCGCTCTTCCTCTTGCTGTAGCGCTCATACAGCACCATGAGCACGCCCATCACCCACGCCGACACGGTGCCAGCCGAAAAGATGACAAAGCCGATGGCGATGAAGAACAGATAGTCCCAGTAGCCCAGACCCTGGTGACAGTCGGACCGCAACTGCATCCCCACCTCCGCCATCCGCTGACCCGCCAGCTCTGGAGGACTGCTGCACACCGTCTGACCTTCATCTGAGGAGGAGGAAGAGGAGAAGAGGAAGAAGAGGAGGAGAAGGAGGGCAGAGAGGAGGAGAATAATGAGGAGAGAGAGTAGGGAGTAATCATAGTGATGTTAAAATATCAGGAGGAAAAAAAACTAATTACTCTGGAGAACACACACACACACACACACACACACACACACACACACTCTCTCTCTCTTTCTCTCTCTCACACACTCAGACACACACACTGTTAATGCAGTGATAACCTTTGTGATAAATGATCCCAGAACGTGCTCACACACACACTCTTCTGTGTATGTGTAGGAGTCATTACTATGCTATACACACACACACACACACACACACACACACACACAAACACACTATAAAACACACACCCATGCACAGATAGGTGACCAAACTCCACCCATCTCACACACCACCCCCACCCTGTGCACATCATTACACACAGATCTGAACATGTGCAGCTCATAATGAGCAGCATGATAATGAGCTGAGGTGACTTTGGTCCTCACAGAGACACTAAAACACAAAAACACCCTGAACAGTATAAAAGATGTTTCCCCTCCCTGCCACACAGAGGTCAAAGGTCAGGGTCAAACTTCAGCAGTGTGTAAGTAATGAACACAGTCATCATCATGTCACTTATCGCTTCGTGAACTGACTTTTTTGACACCCATGTTCTCTGGTTCAGCGTTTTTTGCAGTCCTCACTTCAGTTTTTGCAGCAAAGTGCTTGTTTGATGACAGGACAGGAGCGAGGGGTTAGCAGAGGTTCTGCTGTAAAAGCGATCCAGAGTTCAGACTTCTTGGATAGTTTGTGAGCTCAGCAGACAGACTGTTTGCTCCAACACCACAAACACGACACAGAGATCAAGTTCAGTGAGCTTTTTTCTTTGAATAATCATTAAGACTGGTTCACTTTTTATACGTTTGATGAAACATCTGTATTTGTTCTACATTTCAACATGACTTTCAAGAAAAAGGTGTCAAAAACAGCCTCTAGGACCAGCACACCAGTCCATTTGCAATTTTGAGCATCTTTTGACTAAAAACATTGAAACATAGTGTAACACCTCTGTGTTGTTCATACTAGTTTAATGGAAATGCTGGCGTTTATCGCACTTAAAATGAGATCATAAGCACTAAAAAAGGTTATTTCCAAATGCTAACTCCTGCCTGATCTGGTTCATACAGGGCCAGATTCACAGCAACAATTTTAGCAGTGAGAAGAGACATCTGTTTTGTTTTTCTCTGCTGAAAACTATCTCTGTGATTAATTTTTAGTAATAGTGGACAGCCTTACAGAAACTGGGACTTTACAGAAAAAGGGACAGAAGAGCAGAAGAAAGCTAAACAAGAGAGTGATAGAGCAGGCTAAGGCTTTAAAAAGGTCTAAAGGCTTAAACAAAAAAAAACAAACAAAAAAAAAAGCTAAAGGCCAAAACACAGGCTGATGATCATTCAAATCCACATGCAGCATTTATACTGCAGTGGTCTGTTCAAACCTGAGAGTCTATCGATAAGATGAAGAGTGAAAAAGGAAGTTCTGATCTACCTTCACTCGCAAATCACATACATGAGCCACAACAGTTTTCATGAGCCCTCTGGTCAAAAGGAGTTGATACAATCAACGTCAAACAGATTCTGTGAGCTATCACTAGATTTCTCAACTCAAACTGATTAGAAAGACTGTTGTCTCTCTGCTCCAAGTAACCAATCATACACTAGTTTAGTTGGGACTTGTCATGCAGGTAACCAAGATGACGCAGTAGATCATCAGATAGAAAAGAAAACATTTGATGGGATCACATTTATCTGAAATGATTCAATATCTCTTTTTGGCTTTAAAATAGGAGGAAATTAGAAAATTACTTTTAAATCACATCAGGCTACTTGTTGTAACGAATTGAGACAAAATCATGGTATAAGAGCAAATTGCTTCAGCCTTGGATATAACAGACTCAGAGGTTGAGTTCAGGGACTGAAGTAGCTGAGGGGGCACCAAGCAGACAGTGAACACCTGTTAGTAAAAGAGGCCTTTCCTCCCTTTAGTCCTTAATCATCTGTACACAGGTGAGTTGTTTGTACATTCAGTCTGCTCAGTTTTCATGAATGTAGAAATAAGCTTAAGAGACAAACTGTTTTTGTACCAGGTCGTTTCTGCTGTTAAGTTGGACATTTTAAGACGGGGCTCTGTGTGGACTGCCTCACTGCAGGAGACTGAGGATAGTGGACGCTTGGGGAACTGCAGTTTTTGTGACTTCAGTGAGAGATCCTTTTCACAGCCTGGGTGTTGCTGCAGTGAGTCTGCAGCGTTAGCAGTAACACTCAGATTATTAATTAGTTTGCAGTAGAGCGGAGACGCTCGCTGTGTTTGTATCTGAGTGATCTCTGATAACAGAGACTGCCTTCACTATCGGTCCATCCCTCTGCACAAGAACTAATCACATCCAATCCCCTCTGCATGCTCCATCACACTGGTACCCCCAACAGGAGAGGAGACATCTTTATCAAGGTGAGAACAACAAGAAAGACAGACAAGGAGGAAGTGGAAGAAGAAAAGAGGAGGAGACAGGAGACAGAAAGAGAATAAAGTGAAGCAGACGTGGAGAAGAAACCTCCCTCTCAAAGAGGATGTGACCTAAGTCTGGCTCTGGCCCTGCTCCTACAGCTGAGGGATGGTTATTAGTGCTAACAGTGTTCATTAAAGTGCAGTCATCTAAGAGGGGGGCCAAAGGTGGGAACGTGAAGATGAGCGATGAGAGAACGATGAAGCGGACACTCAGATATGATCAATGATCAGGCCTCTGGCTGCAGATAAAAGGATCCTGGTCCTTTACGAAGACTCAGAGTTCAGAGAGTTTTATTACAGACAGATGATCACCCTGTCTCTGTGCCAGGGAGGGTTAAAAACACCCATTCAACAAACCTGCTACTGAAAAAAAAACGCAGAACAGGGGACAGAGTGCGATCCAGCCAACTCTGGATCGATACTCAGCTCAGTCTCAGCTTAAAGACAAATGAGACTGGGGGATGAGGAGACATGAAGGAGTGTCCTCAAAGATACCATCATGACGAAAACAGTAAAACATCTTCACATGTAAAGGCTGGTAATCTCTATTTACAGGTTCCAGATGAAGGAGTTGAATCCGATTGTCAGTCAAGTATTCAGTTTTTTTGTTTGTTAGCAGTCTGAATAGTATTGACCAGTCACAATCAGCAGGCTCTGGTATCTGTGAGAAAAACAGTCTGTATGGAGAGCAAAAGCAAGAGGAACAATCTTGCATGCAAGAGCAGCTAAAAAACTGTCCTCGCTCAACATTTACAGTTTGACACATATTGTTATTTCAGCAATCTAAGGAGTTGTTCATCACAAGAAAAACTAGTTTTTTTCAGCATCATACCGCTGAATAAGACCAGAGAGAAGCCTCTGCGGATCTTAGTGTTTACAATGAAACTGAGACTTGTCACAAACAGATGAACAGCACTTCTCTGGATGATGTCATGATACAAGAAGTTACAGTTATAATTTTGAGACAGATCTGGGAGCTAAATTTCATTTCTCTGATCAGAAAAAAAAGGTTCCCTAACTGATCGATTTGCAAACAATTCAAAGGAAGATTGGCAGTCCCTTGTCACCAACTACCTGCTATTCTGGAAATACTGAAAATCTGATGATGGTTCCCCTAAAAGATGGGGTCTGCAGGAATTTTCATTATTATTTGTAAACACAACATTCAAACTGGACTCCTCCTTTATGGCTCAGTGCCAGCAGCAGCCCACTGTTTGTGGATTAACTGCAAACATTAAGTTACACAGAGGCTCAAGTCACGTTTCCCTCAGCGCTAAGAAGCTGTAAAAGATCTGATTTCCTTGTAATTAGAGAGACTTAATTTTGGTGCGATAACAGCATCATGATGCAGACTAAGACAGGGATTACACCAAACCAAAGAGAGCCTTCAGTGTGTGATTTCACAGTGATACACACACACACACACACACACACACACACACACACACACACACACACACACACACACACACACACACACACACAGCATTGTTCCATGCTGTTTCTCGTCTGTCTCTACCTCTCTTTCTGACTGAATTACGTCCCTTTATTTCTCAGTCACACTTTGAACAGGCGGTGTAAAATATGAGAGGAGTTTTTGTGATGTGTGGTCTGCAGCTTCAGTTTCTGCAGTCTGTTAAACTCACTGCAGCTTCATTTCTCTTCACTTTAAACAAACACAGGGTGAGTGTCTGCAGTTAGAGACTAAAGCAGGATCAACCTATCAGTCAGTTTTGGTTCATGCAGCACCAAAAGTAAATGCTGACTCCTTCCTTTAAGAGAGGGATGGAGTGTGTGGTAATGTTTCAGGCTGCCATAAGTGCTTACAGTCGGTTTGTGATTGGTCGACAGACAGGAGGCCAGTCTTTCACACCTGTCTGTTCACTCTGCTCACACCTGCCCTGTGTCCAACTGCACACACACCCACATGACCCTGCAGCTCTATGACACACAGGCTGGTGGTAAGTACGCATCAGAGTGCACCCTTCACCTCCTCACAGAGAGGGAGGAGGATACACAGCAACAAATCTGAATGACCTCACCCCCCACGGCCTCCCTCACACACATACACACACACACACACACACACAATGTCTTGTGTCAGACTGTGAGCTACAGTGTTTCCAGGCAAAAACACTGACAGAGAGCAGCACTCATCACTGTGTGTGTGTGTGTGTGTGTGTGTGTGTGTGTGTGTGTGTGTGTGTGAGTGGTTGGCTGACTTTTTGTTGAACTCTCCTCTCAACTTTACACACAACAACGACAAGCTGCATAATACCAAACAACTTTCAGACAAAAAGAACACACACGCACATAATGCTGCAGGAGGTATCTGTCTAAGCAGAAACACACCAACAGACAAAACATTAAAACTGAAAAGATATGACTGATGAAGTCCCACAGCACATCTTCAGCACAGGTATTCTGGAGATCATCTGCTGAGGTTCACCTGTTTAGACCTCTATGACCTCTGACCTTTGACTCTCTGGAAAAGCTCCTGATCATTATCCTGAATGTTTTTCTTATAAGGTCGTGTGATCTTTACAACATTAAAGTCTCCTGATACCCTGGTTGATGTTCTCAGGGTCAGAGGGGGGCACAGGTGTAACATTAGAGCTGGGGGTCATGTGACACAGTCAGTGTGTCAGTCAGTCAGTGAAAGGGGGGTTTAAAACTACACTTCTTTTATTTTCTCCTTTTGTTTCTAAATACATCAGACTCAGACTAGCACTGGTCCTCAGAAGGTTGTGGTATAAATATATAAAACATTTTGGCGTAAATGTTTGATGTGATGAAGGTGTCAGGTGTTGACTGACTGGCTCACCTGTCTCTTTTAAACGTGTTGTTGTTTCATGAATCTGATACTCGCCAGCTCTGATATATGACACCATAAACTTTAACTCATAATTCAACCTTATCAGGAGTCTCACCTATCCACCACAATGCAAAATTCACATTCTACCCTTCTATCTCATTATGCCTGATGTATGCCCCATTGACCTGAAAGCAAATCTCTCTTCAAGATATCTCTTGGGAGAAATCTGTCTCTGGATTGGTCCTAAGGAATAAAAGTTGGCTGCTGATGCAGCTAAAGGTGTATCACTTTCACTCAGGTAAAAACAGAGCTGATAAAATGTCACACAATGAAGAGAATCACGTCTTAAACTGTCCTTGGACTGTGTGCTTCTTTGGAGAGAGTATGCAGACAACAGCAGCATGACAATGATGAAGGAATACTGCATTCTACCTCTTTAACCATTTACTGTCAAATATATGGACGTAGTCTACATAATGTTACCCGTCTGTCTCAGCAGATAACCAGTGAAGGCCATATCAGAAATGGGGAAGCCTCCTCATCAACATCTATTGGGTGCCTGCCTGTCAGATTAGGTGAACTTGCGATTTTAATAACTTGTAAACTGCTAAGGTAGTAAGTAATTCACCTCGTAAACAGTGTGTGTGGTTGGTGAAATTAGCTGTCTATACTGAAGTCATAGTTTGGACAATGTTTACTGCTGTGGAAAATATATTTCTCGCAGAGATTTCTTGCAAAAAAATTCTAAATCTTGAGCAAAGACTTCGAAATATTTAGTTCAGATTTCTAAGTCTTTGCCAAGGATTTGAAAATCTCAACTAAATATTAAGAAATCTTAGCAAATAATTAGAAATCTTTGCTCAAGATTTAGAAATCTTGAAAAATATATAGTCTCAGCTCAATATTTTGATATCTGACCTAAATATTAAGAATGTAAACTCAATGTTAAGAAATGTAGCTAAATATTTAGAATCAGGACATTTATGTATAACTATTACATACAGTTGTGCCTAAAAGTTTTCACCTCCTCCAGAAGAATTTTCTGATATTTTGGCCTTTTCTCAGAAAATAGGAATGGTTAACACAAAAACCTCTCTGTCACTCATGGTTAGAGGTTGGGTGAAGTCATTTATTATCAAACAACTGTTTTTACTCTTTTTAAACCATAATGACAACAGAAACTTCAAAAATGACCCTGTTCATTTTTTTATACACACACTGATTACAAGCAAATAGATCACAGGTGAGGATGGTTACCTTTAGGAGACATTCAAACACATTTGTGTTAACTTTTGTGCATTTATCAGGACAAAACCACCAGAGTTGTGTAAACTTCTTAACAGGGTCATTTTTAAAGTTTCTGTTGTCATTATGATTTAAAAAGAGTAAAAACAGTTGTTTGATAATAAATGTCTTCACCAAACCACTAACCATGAGTGATAGAAAGGATTTTGTGTTACCATTCATTTTTTCTGAGAAATGGCCAAAATATCAGAAATTCTGCTTGGGGGTGTAAACTTTGGGGCACAACTGTACAACACTTAACATTAAGATGTTACATTCAACATTATATTTAATTAATTTGATGAATATATTTCTCAAATATTTATTTTTAACATAGGAGAGAAGAAACAAACACCAACACAAGAGTTGTTGAACTTCCCATAACTGTGGGGACCTGCTCTGCTGTGGACTGGACCCACCTGAGGACAACAGGTGTGTTTTAGTCAGAGGGAAGGGTCCGATACCAACCCTGTGATTTGAATGACTCACTCACCTCTCTGCATACATTTGGCTCTACAGAAGTTCAGCATCCATTACAGATTCATTTTATCATTAATCAACACTAACAGTCGAACAAAAACATTAAATCTGTTGATGAGAGAGTACAATTCACTATTGGCCGGTGAAATAAGACGCTACACCCCCTCCACACCCCCACTCTGTGGTATCTGTGAACACATCATCCTGATGAAGACTAAGAATAGCTGACCTCTTCTTCATCACATTCAGCACGCTGAATAACACGCCTCCTTAAACACAGCATCCCACTATGGTCCCTCCTCTGATTAATCCTTCCATCTGACCCCCCCACCCCCACCCCCCCCAACAACCACCAGCACCACCAGCACCACCATCTGAAGTCATTTCTCAAACCACTTTCTTAGAGGTTGAAAGCACCCAACTTGGTGTTTCATGAAAAAGTCCTTAAACGGTTCAGTCTTCTCTGCAAGGGACAACAGCAACCAACAAACTGCATGATGGGACAAGAAAAAAGGAGGAATAAGAGTCGAGTCTTTGATTCATCCTTCCATCTGTGCCCTACTTTAATTCAACCTATCATCTTATTTGTTTCTTTTATCTGATTTCTCCTGATTTTCACCCTTTCATGTTATCCTTGCTCTGCTCCATTCTTCCAACTCACTTTTCTTCCTTTTTCTCTTTTATCTCACCCTTCATTCCTTCAATCCTTCATCGCATTCATAAACTCCTCCAATTCATCCTTCTTCTTCTTCACTCCTTAATCTCACTTCCTCATCCTCTTCTCCTTCATCACCTCATCCTTGTCTCCTTCTCTTCCTAATCCACTCATCTCTCCTCTGTTTCCTTACTCCTCCATCTCATCTATCAGTCTCTTCACTCCCTTACTCTCCTTCACCCCTCCACTCCTCCACTCCTTCATCTCATGCCCTTTCCTTAACATTTAATCACACCCTTCCTCACCTTCATCCTTTTATATCTCATACCTTATTCCTCTTATTCTATATTCTGGACTCTCCTTTTGTTTATTTCATCTTCTCCTTTCTCTCCATCAATCATCCATCTGACCCTTCTATCCTCATCCTGTCATCTTTATTATTTGTCATTTATCTTTAACCTCTATTCTCTCCCCTTCCTCCTTTCACCTTATCCTTTCATTCTGTCCTTCATAGGTTCATTCCATCCAAGGAGGACGAGAGGACGAGAGAGAGGTTTTGAGGCTTTCTCCTCTCTCTCTTTCAGCCTCTGTCACTCTGTTTCTTCTGCTTCCTCTTCCATATTTGTGTTTCACATTATGCTCTGTAATCTCCCCCACACACACACACACACACACACACACACATAGGTGATCACATGGAGAAATAAAAACACAGTGGTGGATCAATAATTGATGTGGTTTCTGTATCAGGGTGAATTGATCCGTCTGGTCATAATAAATGTTTTAATGTGAGCGACAGATCTGGGTCACAGGCGCTCACTGACTCGTCTGTTTGTCTCCGTCAGAGTTTATCGGGCTGTTTCTCTGTTTTCTGTTTCTAATGAAGCTAACCTTCACTTTCATTAAAGAAACATTTAATCAAACTGCTGCACAAACCTGTCCTCCCTCTCCTCCTTTCTCTCTCTTTGTCTTTGTGTTTCTCTCTGTATGAATATTTAACCGCTGCCCCGTATTCAACCTCCCTTGTTAAACCCTCCGTGTTTGGTACAGAGCAAACCCATCTGCAACTTCTGGATTGATCTGCTGGACAAACATGCTGAAATTTCAGAAATTATGCACATTTATAAACAAAGGTCAAAAAAGGGGTAAAGGGCAGACTTGGAAATGTGCTGATAATGCAACATGCAGCAAAACTCAAAGCACCTGCATTAACAGTGATCAAGCTGCATATTTATTGATGCAAATCCAAAACCTCTTTCCTTCCCTCTCCTGGAAATAAGGAAGTAGGAGGACTTTCCTTTCCCTTCTCTAACATCTCACTGCAGACTCTTATCCTTGTTTTCTCTACTCTGAAAAATACACTGCCTGGCCAAAAAAAAAGTTGCCACCAGAAAAAAAGGTCACACACTCTAATATTTTGTTGGACCGTGTTTAGCTTTGATTGCAGCACACATTCAGCATATATTGTGGCATTGTTTCGACAAGCTTCTGCAACTAAAAAGCTAAAATCACACAGAGCAAATCTGCAAAAGTGAACATTAAGAAGTGATTGAAAAGAGCCTGATCTCCTCAGGGAGGTCGTTCCAAAGTCGCAGGGCCCCGATGGTTGATTACCTTCAGATTCGAGCCTTGCTTTGGAATGACAAGTAGGTTAAGTATCTTATCATAAATATTGAAATATTTAAAGGTATTCTTTATCTCTTAGTGTTTTGGCCCTCTTAGTTTTGGCCCTTTGCCTCGATGTAAGTATCCAGAGGAACAAACAGAAGAGTCACAGCAGCTCAGCTCTGCCAGCACAAACACTCACTCTGTGTTCAGACACATTTTAACATCAACCTGCAGAGAGCCACAGCTCACAAAACAAGATGAAAACCATGATGACAAGAGAGAGAGAGAGAGAGAGAAAGAGGGAGAGGGGGGAGAATGAGCAGGATGGGACTGTTGACGGAGAACATTAAGCTATGAAGAGTTTTAGTCTCAGAGGATACAGATGAGGCAGAAAAACATGCTTCAAGAAGAACACAAGCTCTGATAGTCTGTTTTTGTTTTTTTTTTCGATAACATTAAAAAGAATTTTTGGCTCTGATGTTGCCTTCCTACCTGAACAAGTTCATTATTCAGACTGAGGGACACAACATCCTGCAGCACGACTGTCTTCAGTCAGGTAACAACAAAAACAGGAGTCAAACAGTTACATGCAGCTGGACTTGATGAACCGTGGTGATTTGGGGCTGTTGTTGTCTGTGTGGAGCTATCCCAGACTCCCCTACAGGGATTGGGCGACTCTCCCTCACTCACTCTGTGCCTCGGCTCCTGCACCTGCGGCTCCTGCTCCTGCACACCTGCTGCTCATCTGCCTCCTTAACACTCCCTCTTAAGCTTTGTGGAGACAGGAGTCAGGTGCCAGAGTATTCCTGCTACCATAGTGGTACATCGGCCAACTCTCTAGAGAATAAATAATTTTTGAAAGTTTCTTGTGACCAAAAGTGTCTTGTTTATCTGTGACTCAGTGCCTTTGCTTCTACTTTCTTCCCCCAGTGCCTCCTGGAAGCTCCTGCTCTACCGCCCAAGCCCTGCTTCATGCTGCTCGCTGACAGGACTCTGGACTCATTCATCTCAACTCCTTTGTTACACTAAGATCCCTAAAACTGCCTCCACCTGATTTTGGGTCTTCACCTCATTCAACCAGTTTCTCAAAACCAAAACACAGATGCTCCTACAGTTTTAGAAAAGCACAGTGATAATTGGATATATGGACAGAAAACCAGGTTTACATCTATCTTGACCAGGGGTGAGAAACGACACAAAGCTAAGGAGAGCTCTGATGTCTTTAAGTTAACTGGCCATCTATACCCCACAGAGCCCCTGAAGTCCAGAAAGGTGAAACTTTTATCTTGTACATAAGGTGTTTTGTTATACAACAGTAGATACATGCTCTGTCTCTTCTTATATGTGATAACATAATTTTTATTATAAAAGTAGAAGCAGTTCATGTCTTTGACTGCCATCACTGTAGGAGTAATAAGCTGAAGAAAACACCTGCAAACAGAGAGAAATAATACAAGCTAGAAATCCCAGCATAACTGTTTGACTCATCACATCCTCCTGAGGAGCAACCATTCATATGTCTGAGTCTTAGTTTCAGAGCAACTGAGGCTTCACTCTGAATTTTTTTTGCGACATGAAGCAAAAAAGGAAACTGGACTTATTAAGGGAAACGTATGATTATCTTAAGTTTGTTTTAACAACATCATGGTGCAGATGAGTAAAAAAATCAAAAGTCAAGCTCTGTCAGGTTTACCTTTGAGAGAGGATAATTATTTTTTACAATTTTTGTTGAACTGAGGTTTACAAAAAAAAAGGATGTAATTTTAAGAGCTTCATATTTTTTTCAGAGATCTGAAATCAAAGATGTACTTCTGTCTGATCTCGGGATTTTTATACACCACCTGATGCTCTTCATAAAGTCTGTTTTTCTTGATGACACCTGTTTGGTCCACACCACTCAGGCTACAAACAGAAATCAGATCACTTCTCATACTGATACTCACCGACCATCCTTCCTGCATCACTTTCCCTCTTTTTGTTTTTTAAAACAAAAACATCTCCAGCTGTCAATCGCCCAAACAGTGACTGTGATCCTGGGTTCAGCAGGAGCAAGAGTCGCCCTTTGTAAGTAACACATGACTGACACCTACACCTACACACACACACACACACACACACACACACACACACACACACACACACACACACACACACACACACACACACACACACACACACACACACACACACACATACTCACAGACACGCATGCATGCACACGCTGTAATATAAAAACTTGACCCCATTCACTCTACTGGTCTCTGAGTTTGTCTATGAAGCTGCGAGAAAGTGTGAGAACCGTAGATGTCTTCACAGCTCTGACTTTGATCCGTTGAACCCAAGTGTGGTGTTCTCATAAGAGTGTGTATTTGTTAGGGCTGCTAGTGTGTGTGTGTGTGTGTATGTGTGTGTGTGTGTATTTGTCCAATAGATTGTTCCTGTGGAAGACCTTTATCAGTCTGCAGTCATTGTTTGTTTTTTTTCCCTCTTTCTACAGTGGCCTATTGGGACAACTGTTCTGCTGAGTCCTTTGGTGTTTTCATCAAGGAAAGTAGAAAACAAAATCAATACAAAGAACAAAACAAAAAAGGAAAAAAACTGGCTGTCGATGGCTAAGACAAACTGCACCAAAGAAAAATTCAGTGTACTGTTCACCTGAAGCCTAGTTTACAGGTCTGTCTGTATGTAGGAGGCACCAGAGGTTACACCTTTATTTCACTGGGGGGAATAGTTTCTAACTGTCATATTTGCAGGTGTAATGCCACTGCTAAGAGATGTTGCTGTTGGTTATGCAGCCAGCAATGAACAGCTGATCTGATGAACCCTGGGAGCTCTAGTGTATAAATGACAGAGTTCTCTGTTATGGAGGTAAGATCATGAGAAGTTCCTGCTCAGGAGATAGTGAGATAGATCCAGGAACATTTTTTTTTAGGGGGGGCTGTAATATTGAAGAACTGTGATTGGTGGAGCATCTGGAGGACTTTTATTCTAAAATAACATCACACACAGCTGTGACTAGCTTTGTGACTCCTTAACAACTGTTTTCTCTGAGCCTGATGGTGTGAATGTGTCTCCACCAGCCCCCAGTGTTATAGTCTGAAGACTGGCCCTGTCAACTGGATATCTTCAGCTGAACATGTCTGTGGATATCCAGTTTACAACAGCTGTAGGAACACAGGCGGAGTCCTCTGGAATATACATCTTTCTCAAGTTTTTGATGGAAATATCCAAACTCCCTCTTCAAATAAGTATTTAATGATCATCTAAAGATGTTTGAGGAGGTTTCATCCTGCTGAAAGTCTCAGGGTTTCTCTGAAACTGAAATACCAGTCCACCTCTGCCATGGCTTTTAAACACCGTCTCCTTGCTTTGAGTTGAGCGTTTTAGCCATTTGGGATCCTCTTGGTCCAAGAATTTGTCTCCCTTCAAGTGTTGATTCAATGAATCCATTTACATTACAATAAAATATGATTAGAAACCAGCACAGACTGAATCTTCGCCATGCTTACAGGCTGACTGAGTCCCTAATGATGATGCCGGCTTGAGAATTGTTCAGAGCACTGGAAAATTTGGTGTTTTTGTCCTCTGCAGATGTTTAATAAGTTCATGTTATGCATAATTTCTCCTGATAGAAATCTTTCTGCAGCCCCTCTAGTCCTGGTCCTCAATCCTTCCATCTTCCACCCACAAACGCACACACAAACTTAAACTCTGGTAAATGGGAGCAGAGAGGGTCTAACTTTTTCTAAGCTCCATTATTAACCTTCAGCACCACAGAGCCATTGTGTGTGTGCTTGTGTGTACATATGTATCTAAAATAGGAAAGGTGCCAAAGCCTCACCAACCCATTCCATTTGTTGGACAGACTGAGGGACTTAACTGATGGATGTTGGCAGATGTTACCTCTCTCATCCATCTCACCAGCTCATTAACCTCTGTGATCATCAGAAGCTGGACCATTTCGCTCACAGTGATTCAATTCATCCCTATGTGGAGCTGCCAAGGTGGTCTCCAACCTCACACAGTCTGCTCCTTTAAAATGTTATAAACTGAGACTCTAAAGGCTGGAACACAGAGTGTTTGAGAGACTGTGTGTGTACATGGGAGAGAGGGTGTGTGTGTGTGTTTGTGTGTGTGTTTGTGTGTGTGTGGGGGGTAGATTTAACAGTATCCATACTGATAAAGAGAAATTGAATAAAGAGCCTCTATCATCACCGTCACACTCCACAGGGACTAACCTGAGCCCAGAATCAAATTATCTAAATGAGCTGAAGTGACAAAAACACGTGATGAGACCTTCAAGTGTCTTTACTTACACACACACACACACACACACACACACACACACACACACACACACACACACACACACACAAACAAACTCACACATATACTCACACATGCACGCACACACACTTGTAAACATTTTTGAGACAAACTGGCAAAGTTTGCTGAGAGTTTTTCTAGGCGTAATAATTCCTCCAAACTTTCCCGTGTTGTCATGGGGGTGTATGGGTGTGTGTAGTCTTGCCTCGGACCCACCTTGGAACTTGTATCCCTCTATCTGGACCCACAGGCACAGGTCCTCGGTGTCGCAGTCGCAGCTCCAGGGGTTCCCGCTCAGTCCCAGAGAGCGCAGCGCTGGCAGCGCGATCAGGCTGCTGATGTTCAGGACCGTCAGGTTGTTCCGGCTCAAGTCCAGGACTTGCAGAGCCAGGTTCTCCGAGAAGGCGTCCGGGTGGATCTCCCCAAGACCCGGGTTATCCGTCAGCCGCAGCATCACCAGAGACGCAAGTGGCCCAAAAGTCCGGTCCTCGACCTGCAGCAGCGCGTTGAAGGACAGGTCCAGGTAGGCCAGTTTACGCAGGTTCCCGAAGGTGGACTCTGAGATCTCGCTCAGAGAGTTGTTGCTGCAGTCCAAGTAGACCAGGTCGGACAGGTAGTTGAGCTGCAGAGCCGGAAGGTCTCCGATCCGGTTGTTGGAGATGATAAGTTGCCGCGTGGCCAGCGGCAGGTCTGCGGGGAACAGGACCAGGTCCTGCCCGGCGCACTGGACCACCAGCTGGTCGTCACACACGCAGCGGTCCGGACATCCGGCCGTGAGAGCCGGGGAGGGGGTGACCCCCATCACGAAGATGAAGAGAAAGAGGAGTCGGAGGGACTGGGCGCTGGGCGCGGGCAGGAGACGCATGACGAGGCCGCCCACAGCGTCATGAAGACGGGCTGAGCTGGACCCGGGGCTCCGCGGACATCCTGCATGAGACACGCACACACACTCACTCACACTCACGCACACACACGCGGGGGCTCACACACGCTCTGTCGGACTCTCACGCGCACTCTTCTCCGCTCGCCTCACCAGGAGACATGGTCGAGAAGGTGACCGAGACACGCGGACCGATCAGAGACCCTGCAGACCCGCAGAGCCACGGAGTGACGCGAACATCCCCCCCGCGGTGACTCATCTGTGAGCGCGAGCTGCTCCACTTTTCAAACAAAAACAAGAGGAGACAAATCCAGAGCCCTAAAGGAGAGTCCGCTGCTCCTCTGCTCCGGACTCTCTGCCGTCCTTCAGCGGGTCACCCAGACTGAGGGGGGGTCTGTGCTGCTCCGGCGGACTGATGAGAGAGCGCGTCTTCTTCTCCGCTCACACTCCCAGCTTCTCTCTCAAACACTGAAGCTGCGCGAGTGTGTGACCCTCCCACTGCACACGCGCACACACATTTGGGCCACACAAACCTACATAAACTCGCACGCACACAAGAGTGGGCAGGGCTGTGATGAGTAGCAGTGACGTCACCAGGTGTTGCTCCTCAGAGTACCTGAGTTCTCTCTCTGCCTCTCAGATGATTCATTCCTCTCTCTGTCCTCACAGCGGAACACTCAGACTCTCTGTGCTGCAGGTGAAGTTTCTGGCAGTCAGTTCATCACAGGATTCAGGCCTGAGAGCACAAAGGCACGTTGTCACTTTTGTCAGGCAGAAAACAAACTATAACTTTGGTTCATGTCGGTGACCTGCCTGTGATTGTGAGTTGCTGTTAGAGAAACTGAAGCGTGATTATTTTTTTATCAGTCGCTTTGTGGTGTCATCTGTCAGCTGTCAGAACTCTCTGATCCCTCATCAGGCAGGGGACCGCTGTGTTTCTTGTTTCACACCAATTAGTTTCACATTCTGACTAAATATATGAACATTTCAGCTAAATGAAACATGATGAAAGGATCACGATGATGGTTTTCTTCATAAAAAAGTTAATATTGAATGATGACAATGCTGATTATGCTGCTGCTGGTGGTAACAATAATAAAGATAATGGTTATGATGGGAAGGATTCCAGTAATAGTGATAATAATGGCAGTGTTAATATTTGTGATATTGATCATGGTACAAGTGATGATGATGATGGTGATAATTATGCTGCTGATAGAAGTTACAAGTACAAGTTTGAGGGTGGCAGTGATAAATATCGAAATGATCTGGGTTTGATGATGGTAATCATGTGATTTGTGCTAATGATGGTGATGGTATTGCTGATGAGAATGATGAAAAGATGGTTAATATTGTTAGGATACTGATGATTAGGACTCAGCTATGGTAGGAAGTGATACTGATGAGGATACATGATGTTATTTATTCTTATTGTTATTATTTTCAATAATCATAATTATAATAATTATAATAATAGTAATAATAATATTAATAATAATAATATGCTGATGATATGTTAATGGTGTAAAAATAATAGTTATGAAGCTGATGATGGCAGTGTTGTAGCCAATAATTATTATCATGTTGATGATAAAATAAAGCTGCCAGTAGTAAAAGGGTTGATGATGATGATAAGAATCATGATGATGATTTAAATTATAACAATGAAGACGATACCATTTTGGCAATGTTGTTGTTGTTGTTGTTGATGATGATGAAGATGGTGATATGCATAGAAAGTCATTCAGCATGGTTCCTTTAATAGATGTGAATGTCTGTCATGATATCCTGCTCCCATCAGGTCAGCATTGCACACTCAGAAAAACTATTTGTGTCTCACATTATAATCTTGTACTTCACCTACATGCTCATAATCCTCAGCTCTGTGTTCAGTGTGCATAAGTGTTGGCTCTGAGGATCTGATGGATTCATTTAGGCTGAGTGCCCCCTACAGTCTCAGAGAGCAGTCACTCCAACCAGACAAGTACTTCCTGTATTTCTGACCTCCCGCTCAGTCACTCTCTCTCTTCTTTTCTCTTCTTTATCCCTGTCCTCTTCGATCTCCTCTCCTCTACCAGGCTGCCTTTTCCAACAGGAGGAGTTTGTCCTCAGGGCTGTCTGACAGAAAGATGTACTGTAGAGCTTCATACACTTTTCTCAGGAGATTAAGCTCTCTCAGCTACAGTTACGGGGGGGCAGGCACCGGTCAGCAGATGGAGGAGGACCCACTCTCCCTGTTACATGAGGATGAGTGTTGAAATTGTTTGAAGATGAAACAGTCACACTTACTTTACAGGTCTTTCTGAAAACACCCCCTTTACCCTTTCCTAACACACTCTCATTCTGATTCATTCATCGCCTGCAGAGTCCTTCACACTGAGTGCCAGCCAAACCCCTGAGAGAGGAGATGAAGGAGCTCACCCAAACTCCCAACAGAGTTTGCTGTCTTACTGATCAGGTGTAGCTTTGTCTTTTTGTCAAGATGGAATCTGTCTGAATAAAATTGGTAACTGCAAGGCAGTATTTTTTCTTTATTTATTTTTTGGCGGATGACATGGGGGGTCATGGGGTCATACAGGTCATAGGTGGTCTCATGACTTCTGTACTCGATGCACAGATGAGGAGAGTTTGTTGTGAAGTGTCAGCAGAGCGGATTAATGCTGTGAAACATAGTGGAGTTAATGCGCTCACATAATGACAGCCTGAAGTAACACACACACACACACACACACACACACACACACACACACACACACACACACAGAGCACAGAAAGGGTCTGGAATGAACTTCAGTAGTGTGTATTGTTGACTGCACTTTTATTGGTGAACTATCTCATCATGAGACAGTTTCACAGACGTGCATCTGAACAGACAATATCCTACGTTTTTTTTTCACAAAACCTGTTTTTACCCCACATTACACCCCCTTCACTGCATAACCTTACATTACTTGACTTTACCATACATTCCCCCTCAAACAAAGTTTCTAGTTTCCTCACATCATTCTGCATCACATATCATTCACTTCTGTTACCTTTTATTATTCTGCATTATCACTCACATTATCCCATATACTGAAAAATTTCTTGACATTACTTCATATGAGCTGAATCTAGTGAACATTATCTCTCCTGATCATCATGACTTCCTGACATGAGCTTTCATTGCCAATTATCATCTGCATAATAAGTCTTATGGTATTAAATGATGGAAAGAGAACCTGTATTTCATAGTCAGCTGTCATCATCCAGCACAATGACAAGTAACACCTGACACACCTCCTGTAAACCCCCTGATATGAGGTTGCCCCCTGTAGGTTTAGACAAGGATGACTTTGTGTTTGGCTTTGCATAATTAATTAGTCTATTTATCAATCATTTTAATGTGCATGGCTTTAAATCACATCAGAGTTGTTGTGTGACTTTTTCATGAAGCGCAGGGCCAGCGTGTACAACAAAACAACTCTCCCCGTCTCTCTCCTTTCTTGTCCTTATCAAGGAGATTAATGGCCCTCACGATCTCTATGTGTGTGTGTGTGTGTGTGTGTGTGTGTGTGTGTCAGGGGCAGTCTGGCTATCCATCACCGTCCATCAGGATCAGTCTCTGTCAGACACCAGCTGTCTGTGTGTGTTTGTGTTTCCATCTCAGAGCTGGTACACCTGAGAATATGAAGACGCATCAGACACACAACCCCACCTCATCGAACTGGAACCTCAGAGATCCAGCGGGTGACGCAGGTCTGACAGATCTCTGTTTACCTGTCAGTCTGAACATTTAAATTTAACAAGTCTCTCAGTTCACCTTTCAATGTGTCTCCTTTCTCTCTCTCTGTTTAATCTCACCTGTCTGAGGCCAGATCTACTTGAGTTCCTTCGTGACCACTCTACACCTGTCTCTCTGCATCTCAGTTTGATCTGACGCTCTGCAGAGTCACTACTGTCACGTTCACTGGGATGAGTCAGGAAGAAGATACGACTGTGACAAGGTGAACGTTATCTGAATGATATGAGCAAACATGAACGTTGAAATGAAAGTCATGTAAATCTCAAATGGTCAGTTTGTCTGTCTGGATCTCATACAAACACTTGTACTGACAGTGTCACTGTCTCTGTGATTGTGTAACCTGTAATGAGCTGATCAATAATGCAGAGTCAGACTAGACATGAGCTGAGAGATGGAAAACTTTGCACCAACCTGCTGCTTTGACTGGCCACAGACTGTATATGAGGGGTAGGTCTTGCCAATGTGATTTTGCACATTAGATTAGGAATTAGGGTATTTTGCCCTCTCCTCCATGTCTAAAATGTAGCTTTTGTATCCAGGCTGTATGCTAGAGCAGTGGTTGGCACTGTTAACTCACAGAGAGGTTGGTATTTCTATGTAGAGTTTGCATGTACTCACTATTCAGTGGTGATTCCAAATTGCCTTCATGGTGCAAGTGTGTGTGTGTGTGTGTGTGTGTGTGTGTGTGTGTGTGTGTGTGTGTGTGTGTGTGTGTGTGTGTGTGTGTGTGTGTGTGTGTGAAAAGTTGTCTGTCTCTCTGTGTGAGCTTTGTGAATGACTGGTGATCAGTCCAGGGTGTCCCCATCTCTTGCCACAGCTGGGATAGGCTCCAGCCATCTGTGTTGAATAAATGAGTGAATAAATGTTTTGTAGAAAGACATACAAAAATTGATATAACTTCATTTTGTTGCATAAATACTAATGTTGACCCAATTCTGATTTGTCAACAAACCACCTGCATCCACTTCTTAGTACAGTCTATGGACAGCAAGGTTGAAATCAAACTTTCACTTTCTCTAAATGATTTCTGTGAGTAAAACAACAAGCAGAATTGGGAAGAGCAAAACTCACAGTAACTCAAATGAGTCACAGGAACACAGTCACTTCAACATTTTAGTCTCAGGATCACATCCAGGGAGGAACATGATGAAAGACGTGTCTCAAAGCAATATCAAACAGTTATACCGAAGTCTTTTTGCATTATTTTGAAGAAAAAAAGCAAAAAGCCAATACACCCTCATCAAGAGAAATGTTTAATATATGATAACATTTATCAAACATGAGTTTAATAGTCAGGGTGTACATCCTCTCTGAGGCCCCAATCCTTTAGGTCCAGTTCAGACTATTTTGGATTAAATACACTCATTTCACCCCACTATGACTCTTTAGCTTTAATTTCTAATACGTTTATATTTCGATAGAATTATGTGTCATTGTTGACAGGCTGAATCTTGAATGATGACTTTTAACTGTTTGATTGTGAAAATTCAGAATGTTTTCTTCTTAATCATAAAATGTATTTAATGAAATTAATATATTTGATACTAAAACACATTTAGTTACAGGTTATGTATAATGCACATCAAGTCTTTCTTGATGTTTAAACATCTTAACTTAGAGTTAACTTGGCTGTTACTAAATTGAAAAAATGTATTGCAAAAAATAGCCTATTTTCCAACAATCTACAGACACAATAGAAACAATCAGAATGAGAAATACTTACTTTATTCCAGGGGGAAACTCAGTGTTACCATAGCTTTTAACATGATATAGCAGTACAAAAGTAAATTGGACAGAGATAATAAAATAAGCAACAGTGTAAACAATAAGTACAAAAAAGCAGTAAGCACCAAAAGCAGTAAGTACAAAAGCTAAAGAAATATGTACATTATACCCATTATGAATTACGAAGGATTTACTGTGTTAAACTGTGATAAGCTTGTTGCATGTTGTCTTAAATTGTAAAATATTCATGTATAACCCGAGCCGATAAAGTCAGTTAGTTGTGATAATAGATGAAAAGTAAAAAGAATATAGTGTCTGAGAGTGAACCAGTCAGGTCTGAAGTTCAGGTCTGAGCTCCTCCTCTGATTGGATGACACCTGAACTCTCACTTCCTGAAAACTTCCTGTTGTTCTGCACCGAGTTGCAGGCAGTAAAGTCAGGATGTCAGCTCTCCTCCGCAGACTGCCCGGGCTCCGCGGCGCCTCCAGGCCGTGGCTGCCTCTCCTCCTGCGGGAAACAGGCGGACACAACACCTCCGCTCTGACTCCAGGGGATGGAGCGACACTTCACACCGGCGGCGGTCACCTCCTGACGGCGTTCAGCCCCGCACAGAGCCGCTCACAGCACACGGAGGCTGCGGCTCAGCGGGAGGTGGATCTGAAGCGGCTAGAGGGGGAGGACGACGGTACGAACACACACAGAGTTTACCTGCAGGGGCACACACAGAGTTTACCTGCAGGGACACACAGGGGCACAACCATAGACTGTATAAAGGGCACAACACAGTGCTTGCAGTGCAACACACACCCAATATTTGCCTCACACCACTCAGAGCCCTGAAACTTCCTCTGATGGTTGACATCTGCTGAGTGCCACATTTGGTGAAAAAAACGGGAAGATTCACATAATTAAGTTTCACTTGTTTCATCAACAAGTGTTGAACCATGCGTATGTGCAAGAACAGAGCATACTCCTTCCTTATTTAAGCTTATTTTTAAGTTACATAAACTGTGAATACGGAGGCCCAATGTGGACAATCATCCAACCATGTATCAACACAGTTGTCTGTTAAGGGATTGTTGTTTGACTTTTTCAGGATATGAAGAGTAGACCATGTTTTTATATCACCTGAGAATAAAAGTTCCTCACATGATGGGATCATTTTTGGTCCAGCTAAAAAGTTAAATAAATAAGCTTTTTTTTTTTGTGGCAGGCCAGATAAACGGTTCCCAAACTTTTCAGCCTGCATTCCTTAAAAATGCAGTAATAGTGACTGTTGACTCCCTACAATGTGAATACGCTGATAGGCTAAATCCACATCCTCATTCCCAGTATCTTTTCTTCCTCCCACTCAACAGTAAGTCACGTACCACACATGGGTGACCCAGTTAATTGCAATTTCGGTTAAATCAAAGCATGACCTGCTGCAACATTATAATTGCAGACAGTGCAATATTTCTTCGACCTTAAATTTGTCAAAATATCAGTAATTTTGTGTTGCAGTAGATGTTTTATGCTCTACAGCCCTGAACTCAACCAAAGAGCCAAATTCGTTGAAAACTACCTTTGCAAGAGCAACAATCTGAGTTGTTATAAGTGGCAAAAACAACAAGAAGTTGCAGTAAAAGAAAGTTTAAGGTGACAAAAAAAGTCGAAAAGCCACACAAATGGGTAAAGAGGGCTAAAACTTGGAAAACTATAATTTTCAGAGATATTGAATTTGGAGTTCTCATAATCTGTAAGCCATAAAGATATCATATGTACATGCAGTTGATTTAGTAATTCATATCAACGACACATAAGATGGGGAACCTAAGAATAAATTGCAATTCAATATAGGAGAAAATGATGGTATTTGGGTTTTAACCATTCAGCTCTGTTACACTCTGCACTGATGGAATTACAAACACTGTTAACACAGAAGATGACTTCTTTGCTGCCGTCTTGAATTTACTGTACAATAGGTGTTACTTATTCATTATACAGTAATGAATCCATGGAGCTGGGTAGGAACTGTGTGGTCATTAGAAACCACCACTCAAACCTTCTACACAAACAGATCTGTGACAGCGCTGACCTTCTCACGTTCAAGCCCTGCTCAAACCCAGCTTTTCACAACTCAGTTTAACTGTAGACTGTCAAACCATTGTGTTTTGTTTTATCTTCAGTGTGTCTTTTTTCTGTTTTAGTATCTGTAAAATGTCTTTGAGTTTTATTGAAAGCCACTGTAAATGTGAGATATATTCTTCTTTTTATGATAATAACATACAGTTGGTCTCATTAAGGGATCGTTGAGGTTCAGATGTGTCGACACAAGGCCAGAAACGCACTGGGATACGTGTTTGTATCACAGGTGAGCACACACATACACACAAACACACACACAAGCACATACACACAGCACGTACACAGTCTACACAAACTCTGACAGCCTGTGTGTTTGCATGTGTTTGCGTGTGTTTGTGTGTAGATGAGGGAGCTGGTGTCCTCTCTGTCCTCTGACTCAGTAACTCGTGTGGTCGTCTTCAGGAGCTTGGTTCCAGGTGTTTTCTGTGCAGGTGAGAGTTCAGTGTGTACGTATGTGTGTTTACGTGCGATGGTTTGTGTGATGATGTTCTCTGAAGTGAATCAGTGCCAGGTGTGTGTGCGTGTTTTTATCACAGGAGCTGACCTGAAGGAGCGCGCTCGGATGAATCATGCAGAGTCTGATCTGTTTGTTCACGGCCTGAGATCCCTCATGACTCAGATAGGTCAGACACACGCCACATACATATGAAAGAACTTTACATACATGTTACAATATTACTTTTTTGACATAAAAAACATCATGAAACATAAAATACACACTGAATTCCTACATGCAAAATAGAAAAATTACACTCGTTTTTGTACCTCTCAAATGTGTCGCATTGTATCCTTCACGTCATTGTGTGAAATACATGTGATGATGCTTTAATTTTAGAGTTCTAAAGACACGTGTGAATGCTCTTTACAAGTTACAATACTACTATTGACTATAGGTCTAAATATACAAGAATGAGCGAAGCAATTATTATTTTTTTCTTTTGAAAGTCTAATCTCTTTTTGGCGTAATCTAAAACTAAGTTTTTTAGAGTCTAATAACTAATGAAAAAACAACTTCTCTGAAAGGTTTTACCACCTACTATCTGGAATGAATGATAGGGCAGAGTCGTTGGCTTATACTGCAGCCAATCACCAGGGGGAGCGGTTTTTGTGGCAACCTCTGTTTGAGCTGAGTGTCATGCTGTCCATGATTTTTACAGTTTATGGTTAGAATGTAACATTTAATGAAACATTCAACACGTCAGCCAGCACAACATCATGTTAGAATGTAACATATGTATTGTGTAATTGAGTATGATGTACGGGGTGTCCACAAAGTGTCTTTTCAATTTGAAAAATATATCAAAAAAGCAACTGATGAGATGAGAAATTCAGTGACAGTGACAATGTTTAATAAAAGAAGGTGTGGATGACCAAGAACATCTGAAGAAAACATCAATTATGTAAGACAAGTGTTTCAGTGTTCTTCTATAAAATTAGCCCTCCCATTGAACTAAGTGAAAAAAACCCTTGTGTTTCAGTTTCCACTTATATGTCTGTTCATTTGCTGTTGAAATAAATTTCTTCGATTGTAATGAGACTTTATGGACACATTATATGTTGAACTTCCATCTCTCTGCAGCGTCGTTACCCATGCCCACTATAGCTGCCGTGGATGGTGTTGCTGTGGGAGGGGGGCTGGAGCTGGCCTTGGCTTGTGACCTCCGCACTGCAGGTCAGTGACCGCTGACACCCAAAACTCCAACGCTATGATTTATCTTGATTCTTGGTTCATATCTCACAGGTTTTTGTTTATTAGATTTCATCCTGTGCCTGTACGATAACTAGGCTGCTTGTCCCTGCAGCTGTTATTATTATATTTAACCTGCCTATTAAAGGTTAATTAAAGAAAAGAAATACCTTTTAGTTTTTTTGGCAAATTCACATAATTTCTATGTTTGATGTTAGTAATTCAAATTTGAAAGTAAGTGCCATTAAAAGTGTTACCCTCACAGTGATGCTCTGCAGACTCACAGTCAGTCACAGTCAGTCCTTCTGTCTGTCCTCTATACCAACGCTCTGCAACTGGGAAATAAAAGACTGATGCAAGTAAATGATACTACATAACGACCAATCGCAGAAGGAAGCACTAACACAGATGAGTTAACAAGCGAGAGAATCACAGTGTGATGATGATAACGTCCTGAAGACGACAGACTGTCTGAAGACTGTTGGGACATGAAACCAGCCTGAGTCTGCTGGAGGAAAATGAACTGAATAATAAAGCTGAGGACCATCTCAGTAAACACAGGCAGCGATCAGTGTGTGTGTGTATTATTAATGACCTCCCACTGATCAGACACACACACTCACATCTGTCCAGCTGTTCATAGAGCCGAGTCCTCCTCTGATGTTGCATCAGTGTTGGGAGCTCTGTGATTGGCTGAGCTGGGATGAGTTAGGTTGGCAGGTGTGTGTGTGGGTACATGTGTGTGTAGCTCTCAGTCGGAGTAATAACCTTCATCGTCCTCTGTGTTTTTGTCTCAGCGTCGTCAGCTCAGATGGGACTGATTGAGACGAGTCGGGGGCTGCTCCCAGGGGCTGGTAATATCAGCAAGACACACACACACGCACGAATGCCCACATATACATGCACACACATGCAGAGTATTAAGTGAGACAGAAGAGGGTCTGAGCATCAGTGACAGGTTGACCTTCACCCGGTTTGTGCTGCAGGGGGCAGTCAGCGTCTTCCAAGGACGATCGGCATGGCTCAGGCCAAAGAGCTCATCTTCACAGGTGAGAAACACAGACGTCAAACAGGTGTCACAATTATCGGTGACAAGAAAACATAAAATATAATAAACAAAACCTCATAAATGTATTGAATCTTTACAAAAACTGCAATTTGTCAGAGATATTATATAAATATAGGAACATCACAGAAATGTCATAGAGAGAGCGCTGTTTAAACTCGGCAAAATCTGCCTGCCCACCACCCTTTACTTCATGTGTGCCACTCTCTATTCTCCATCTTTCCTCCCTGCTTCCTATCATGGCTTGTAAACTGAAAAGTGATGCATTAAAACCCCAGAAACTTAAAAATACAGAAATGTTGTAGTTATCTTGAAGGAAATTTTTTTCTAAAACGTTTGAAGACATGAGACATAAAAAGAAACAACAGAATTATATAAATGTCAAAGCAGAAATACCAGACAAGGTAAATACTGACTGCAGAGCCATTAAAGGTGGGGTCAGCAGGAATTTTCATTACTGTATGTAAACAGAAAATCCAAACTGGGCTCCTCTGTGGTTCAATGCCAGTGGCAGAACATACCCACTGCCCACGATTGTGTCCCTTTGCTGTAGCAATGTGAATTCACTCACCAGTCCAGCAAGCACCTGCAGCATTGTGTTTCTATGTGGAAGAGACTCTAGAGCTGTACACTTGACTACCTGCAGGTGAATGATGTGTCCTGGAAATATTGCATCATTCTTACTCCGTGTTACAGCTCTGACAGACACCAACACACATGTATAGAAGCCCATAGATGACAATTGAGCAGGAATATTCCTGTAAACAATTTTATTCTTTTAGAAAAATCCTGCAGATCCTACCTTTAAAATTACAATGTTATTAACATCCTGCATAATTACTTTGTATCCATGTTCAAAATACAGAAAAACAGAACAGCCCCTCTGTAACAGTCTCCTCTCTGCGTTATCAGGGAGGTGTGTGGGGGGGCTCTCAGCCCTTCAGATGGGTCTTGTAAACAGATCAGTGGATCAGAATCAGACAGGGGACGCTGCCTACAGAGAAGCTCTGAGCCTGGCCAGAGAGATCCTCCCGCAGGTCAGAGTACACACACACACACACAAACACACACACATATCCTCCTCCCATGGCTCTTCGTTCCCTCTGCTGGCCTCTGTCTCTCCCTGTTTCTTTCACTCCAGTTCAGAAACTGCACTTTTAGGGCCAAAGATCCAGCCGAGTGGAGAAAACGAGAGCTACACACACACACGCACTCACACATAAGTATATGTGTTGAACGACAAGCTATAGTTTGGATTGAAGTTCAGTGAGAGCGTGAGCTTGCTGTGGATAAATAAGGATGTATTTTGAAGTCTCTCCGAGTCACAGCCCGCTATAAAACACAGCTTTGGTTTCTGTTGCTTGTGTCTTTATTCCAACGCATTCAGCTCAGGGCTGAAATTTATGACTCATCACTTAGACTGTAAAGAGGCAAAGAGTTGTGCATACATTTGCATAATTAGGGGGTGTGGGTAACATGACTGACAGGCCACAAAGTGAGAGTTAGTTGCTGCACTTCCAATATGGCAGCAGCCACTTTTGGTGCCTTCAGGCCACATATTTGTCTCATGTCTTCAAATCTGATATGTTTCAGATTTTATTAGGTAGATGTAATTTGAATTAAGTATAGCGACAGATTACATTTGCTAAGATGACAGTTTCTGCTGTGTAACACTACATTTATCGTCTGTTTCCTGTGTTCACCTTTAACGTGTGTCCTCAGGCTCCACTGGCGGTGCGTCTGGCTAAAGAGGCGATGAACACAGGAATGGAGGTATGTCCTGACTCACTGACAGCTTTTATTTCTGGTTCATGAGTCATGTGACTGAGGTGTTTCTCCAGCAGGTGAACATGAGGTCAGCCATGGCTGTAGAGAGGATGTGTTACGCTCGGGTGAGAACTTTAACTTACTCAGATTTTGAACATTTATGTTGTCGCTGCTTAACCAAACACAAAGCTCTGCTACTAATAACAGCATCAGTTACTGTGAGGGATGATACATGGTGACAAGATTATACACATTAGAGTCCTGATTGGCTGAGAAGGACCCGGGTGTGAAGCTGGGAAGGGAAGATTTTGGGAGGCTGTGTTGAGTCAGACTCTTTCTTGTTTGCAGGTGATACCAACACGGGACAGACAGGAGGGGATGGCTGCTTTTATGGAGAAGAGACCGCCAAGATACACAGGAGAGTGACCACACACACACACATCCACGGAGCTCACACAGGTTGTGAAGACACTAAATGAAAGACTTTGAGGATGTGGAGGCAACAGCTGTGATGTAGGAGTTACTTTTTTATAATTAATATTTGAAACAGTTTTTTTTTTGTAAATGTTTGCACTTTGTTTCCACTTTTTGAAACTGCATTTTTTATTCAGGATGTATATGTTTTTTCTATAACTTTGGACAAAAGCGTCTGCTAAATGAAACTGTGTGAATGTAGAATGTATTCTGATTACTCTTGTAACTCTGTCCTTTCCTGTAGCCAAACCTGGATCAAAATAGCTCACTGTACAGATTTTATAATCAATATTGTCATCTTTTCTTCAGATTTGATACACCAGCTTAAATAGGTTCAAGAACTTTTAAACCAGAAACTCCCAAAATAGTGGTGCCACAAACCAGCGGCCACCTGCCATAGGACCAAGCCACCCTGCCAGCCCAGAAACAACTAGATAACAAACAAATAATCAAACAAAAACCCACCCACAGTATTTTAATTTAGCTGATTGGAGTAAATCAGAGTACTAATGTGCAAATATTGTTTGTGTTTCATAAACTAATCTGCTGCCACTAACAACGAAGAAATGTGGGAAATAGATAAAAAATTACAATCACATTAGGTTTAACAAAATGGGATTTTTTTTTATAGATTTCAATTATGGAAGATGATTCCCAATTTTAGAACTGCTGATATAAAATTGAATAACCTGCCTTTGTACGTTTTCTTTGTTTTTTATCCAGCATTTGTTAGTCAATGAAATTTCCCATGAACATAATAAACTGCTTGTCTAAAAAGAAGAAATGGTGACCACTTACAGGTTTGTTCAGGATCTGAAGATAGATAGCCTCAAATTGACAAAGTGATTTAATTGATGTGAGGAAATATTTTTTTTGAGTATGAAATTTACAAGATTTGCTCCAACCTTCAGTTTTAATCCTGTATGATTACAGCTGGGCCTGGTTACCTGTGATGAGATCAGTCACATTTACATCATCAGCTGATTTACAAAAACAGTCTGAGACAAGCTGAGGTCTGATCATCATTATTATTCTTCGTCTTCTCTGTACTTTCTTTACAATACACCTGTGACACCTGTGACAACCTCCCTTTTGCTGGAAGGCGTTAACAGACTCACATGGCATAACATCAACACAACATAAGACACTCCTCTTATCATAGCTTCTCTTGTTGTTTCTCAGAAAACAGAGCAAATAGTAAATTCATTTACATGCATCCTTTGCAAACATTATTATACTTTCTCTCTCTCTCTGTTATGTACAAGTGACACACTCTTTGACATGCAGCTACCTCCACACACACACACACCCTTCAGGACAGAAATGTGATAATTTATCACAGTCATCTTTTTGATATTTACTGATCATCAAAGTCTGGACTGAAGCTCTTCACTGATTCTTCTCCTCACACACCTGTGTCCCTTTTCTCTCAATCTTACATACTCTATTAAAGAGTCCCATTAAAACAAAGGCTGATTTCAGAGAAGGTCCGTAAACACGGTAAACATGGCTGTGCACACACAGGCAGACCCGAACATTCAAAAGGAGACAGCATGCTACGCTCTAAGGAGCTGCATGCGGTCAGACCAGCAGAGCTCCCAGTGACACAGGAGCTGCAGGGGTCAAAGTTCAACACGACGATCTTACACTGACAGTGCGATCACACAGCTCTCACTAAGGTGATGTTTACAAACTCAAATTCTTCTGATGATTTCATTTTTTCCAGAAACACTTAAATATTTTTGTTTTGAAACAAACGCAGAAAAATAAATAATGTTAGTGTGTGTAGGTGTGTGTGTGTGTATGAGAAAAGAGTCACACAGTTTTCCTTTAAGATTCCTGGTAGAGTGTGTGTGTGTATTCGACACTCTCAGAGTATCCTGCGCTCCTCCTCCTCCTGCTCTGACAGATATCAGACGTCTGCGGCTGAGATGATCCTGGTGCAGCAGACCACCTCTCGGTGATGTCACTGTGCAGGTGGCGGTGGCGGTGGCCGGCGGCTGCAGAGTGTGTGTGAGAGCTGGCCGGTGCGTGCTTGGTGGCGCTGTAGACTCTCTAGGATGCTCTCCGCCAGCAGCCGGACGTCCCTGTGTGTCTGTGGGTGTGTGTGAACCAGCTCCAGCTGCTGCAGGCCCCCCTCCTCCAGAAGCATGCTGCAGTACCGAGCCGCTGCAGACACACACACACACACAAGGGAAGGGAGAAGGGGGAGCATGAGGAACTAGCAAAGTGAAACTATTAAGGTGCAGTAATATCAGATTTATGTGCGTGTCTCACCGTTCTTGCTGCAGACGTGCTGCATGGCCCAGGCCGCCCACAGCTGCACCCCTGGTGTGTGAAAACACTCGAGCAGGGGGAAGAAAGGGTTAAAAGACCTGCAACCACACACATCAATAATACATTAGTTTGTACAGTTGGTCAGTCCACCTGCTCTGATGTCAGAGTTAAGAGCAAGAATTTTTTCCCACTCGGTTCGTTCAAAAAAGAAACAGTATTTTGACATTTCGGTTTTTGGTTCCCCACTCCATAATTTACGTTCTCAAGCTGGTTAGATCCAAAGTATTTTGCTCCTACGCTGGTCCACATCATTCCATGTCAGCCATACGGCTTAAAGTTAGTAAGTCGGCATGTGTCAGCGTTGATCTGTAGATAGATTATCTGCATTTACCCCCACCAACTTCAGTGGTCTTGCCAGTGTGTCTGTGATTTCCTCTGCCTCTTGTTTACATTTTGAACAACCCTGCCATGGCCTTTCACTAGAGGTTTTAAAATATTTTACCAGTAGGATGAACAAGAAAATGCCTACTGCAAAATCCATGAGCAGTTTTTTAATTTGACATTTTTGTTTAGCTCACTGCACTCCGAAAAATTCAACAAACTTTGATTAGAGTTTTTATGTCAACTGGTTCCATCTACATGTAGTGAGTTAGCTGAAAGCAATAATATTAAGTCCAATTTAGTCGGCACTTGAATCATTGCTTTTAACCAACCTAATACATTTACATAGAACCAGGTGACGTAATAGATTTAATCAAAATCAATGTCTCTTTTTTATTACAAAACCCCCACCAAATAAACTGTTTGCATGTACAAGTACTTCTGAAAAATCAAATCTAATGAAAAGTTCAATACCTTTGATCACTTATTTCAAAAAGTGAAACCCAGATATTTTATAGACTTATTTTAGATAAAGTGAATTATTTTAAGCCTTTATTTCTTACAGTGTTGATGATTATGGCTTACAGATGATGAAGGCCCAAAGTAGGAGAGACAACAGTGGGCGTAGAAGAATATTTATGAAACATTCACTGAAGCAGTCAATAACGACATGATCTCACACTGATCAATGGCAAAACAACAGTAAGCAATTACATGAAAACTATGTGATCGACATTTCAGGAATGAATTCAATACCAGTATCTACCAGCACCCATCGTTTTAATGTTCCACTTCTGCCCCTGGACATTAAATATTCAAACGTTTCTGGTTTTGTTTTTGTTCCTGGCAAAATAGCTAAAGTTTCTGTTTTTTTCGTTTTCATTCTGCAAACTGGTTCAGAGAGTTTGTGTCTCACCTATAGGCCACCATCTCACACTCAGGGGCGGGCCACTTCGTGATGACAGCATGCTACGGACAACAGGAAAGAAACTCTGTCACATATTTACAGGAGACAGTTTTACATTTAAAGTCTGCAAAAGCACTAAAACTCTCTGCTGACATCATCAAGATACTCCTCATCCAAAACTCAGTAGCCCAACTTTTCATAAGGAGAGACCACATCCCTGCTGTGTGTTGTGTCTTGTGTGTTCCTACCAGCTGCTCCAGTAAAGACGCTCTGAGCTCAGGACTCAGTGTCCAGGCGTCCTCTCCTCGTGACGTCAGGTGAGCCAGGATCCCTGCGGCGAAGTAGCTCACCTCTACCTCAGGACTGTGCAGCAGAGTGCTGATGTGATCCAAGAAGCTCTGCACCATCAGCTCCACGTGCAGCTCCCCAACCTCAGCTATGTTGTTCTACACAGAGACACAGACACAGAGGGAGAGGAAACCTGAAGGCTCCTCTGGGAACTAAGTCAGATTATCTGAGCAGCAAAAAGAGCGGTAAACTTACCAGGAGGCCCAAAACTTTCTGCTGGATGGAGGATTCGCTGGGGAAGGACTGTGGGAGAATAACAGTTGGTCGGGTTGCCCCAGAGATAAACATAAGTTATGTTAACACAAACAAACACACTCTGAAACCTTCACTGTGGGGCTGTGTGGGAATACAAACAGAGGAAACATTCACCTGGCTTGACTCAGCAGCTCTCTGATAAAACCTCAGTGGGAGAGCAGGTGAGGGTGAAGATGTTCGTTTGAAGTGTGTGAGTGTGTCACAGAAGTGTGTGAGTGGGTACCTCGAGGACTTTAATGAACAGGTCCAGGCCTTGGTTCTCGATGAAGTGTCTGCAGGTCGTTGGCGACTCGTCGGTCAGGTTCCAGAGAGCACTCAAGGTGAACTTTAACGTGGCGTCCACCACGCCCTGATTGGCTTTTTGACGCACGATTTGAAGGAGTTGCTGCAGGGAGAAAGTGACATTTTATGCCAAATGTTTGGTTTCAATAAGTTTATCACAAAGAGTGAGGAGTGTGCACAGATTGTACCTTGACAATGAAGAGCTCTGCTCCGAGCTGAGCCGTCTGCTCTGTACTGAGCTGTAAGAACAAGATTAAAGAGGTTAAACGGGAAAACGACTCATGTTAGTTAGGTATATGACAGAGAGTCACCTTAGCTGCCAGTATGGAGATAATCGCCACGGCCATCCTCTGCATGTTCTGGTCCTCGTGGTTACAGAGCCACTGCATCACCAGTTTGGCTGCTTCAAACCTGAAAAAATGAAAAAAAAATCTCAGCTCCTCTTGTGGACACTGATATATTAATAGGAAAAAATTGAGTTTTTCTCACCTGTTGAAGGGAACCTCCTGCAGGATGCGATCGCTGCACAGAGACAGCAGACAGTTCTTCTGAAGCTGAAGACAGACAGACAGACAGACGGCACTGAGTGTCAAGTTTAACTGATTCAAAAGGAAACATTACAACCTCTGTTCTTTGCACATTTTGCACAGCGCATTTATCAGTCATTTTAAACGTAGAAGTCAGTAAATGCACAATAAAATTTCTGCAGGAACACAGCTGAACTAAGATCCTGCAGCTGGCTGCGCATGTTGACTTTATAAAACCTTAATTCTATTAGAGCTGGGATATAAATCAAAATGGAATACAATGACTTGCAAATCCTTTTTAATCAATGTTCAATTGAGTGCACGACAAAGACAAGATATTGATTGTTTTTGCAAATATTCACTCATATTGAATCTGATGCCTGCAACATGTTTCATAATGCACCGTTTACGTAAGGGGAAAAAACTGCAGACCTAGAATTAGGGAATAACCCAGAGCTCATAAAGTTTCCCAGGGGAAGCCCGCAAGCTTGAGATTTAAGAAAAAAAAAAGAACAAGACCATATACAAGAAGCAAAGAAGGTGCAATCAATGTTTATGCTCCAAATAAAAGTCTGCATTCAAGAATAAACATGAAAACTGTCTAAATTTATACATTTAAGCATATATAGTTTAATAATTAGTTCATAGTTTTTTCAATTCATTTTTTTCAATGTTTTGGTCAAGCTGTTCATGATAGTCCTTGCAGCCCCTTTAAATATTTCCTTTTTTATTGCAAACATGAAATTTTGTAAGCTTTGTTAAAAAAATCTAATTTGAAGGGGAGGTTGAATAATTTTGAGTGAAACCATGTGTGACACACAGACTGCGTGACTTAAAAACTACTGAGTCATCTCTGCAGAGGGGGGCAGGTACCTGCTGGTGGTTGGGGAAGGTCCTCATGGCCTCCAGCAGCAGCTGAGTGACGGAGCTCAGCAGCCTAACGGGCATTCCTGCAGCCAGGTCCTGTTTAGTCAGGTTGAAGACACATGCACTCGCTGCCAGCTGCACATTCAGTGTGGCAGGATGATTCTTCATCCCCAACACCACCAACTGCAGAGAGAGCGCATCGAGAGTTCTGCCTTTAAGCTTTGTGAATGTACACGTAAAATGATGAAAATTAAGTGAAGGAAACGTTTTGTTGTTATTGAGTACTTATCTGAATATAAACATTTAGTAAATGATGAGCCTCAGACCTTGAGGATGTCAGGCCGTGGCGTCTCCATGATGTGTGTCAGGCTGAACAGGTGAAACAAAGCTTCTCTCACGAATCCTTCCCTCTCACTGTAGCGGCGCAGAGCCTCACAGATCTGTGTCTCATTGGCTTCTCCAGTTACCTGTTTACAAAAATTACTCCACTTAAAGCATCTAACCTTTGCTCCTACACAGGAACTCTGAGTTCACAACATAGACACACCTTTAGATTTCCTTCTCCTGACAAGAAATCAGAGAATCCAGCATCTGTGGCCAAAAGTCCAACAAAAGTCATCCCCGGTCTGTCCTCCACAAAGGCTTTGACTGCTGTATCTGTCACCTGCAACACGCAACAGAGTACAACATGTCTTTTAATACTGTGTCCAATCTGACACAGCCACCCAACAATACACAACAAAGACACACACACAAACACACACCTGTTTCCTCCCTGACACGTCCAGAGACACAAGGTTTGGCAGAATCCCTGGCTGACCGAGCAGCTGACGAGCCACGTCAGAGGTGAACTGTTTGTCATCACTGATATCCAGGTGCTGCACGTACACACACAAATACACACACATACACAAACACCAGAGGTTAAACAGCTGTCACACAGACTGAGATTTTAGTGTCTCAGCTGGACTATTTTTGCACATATTAAGCTTTCTCTTCAGGTGCTGATGATAAAAACAACAGACAGTTCTCTATTGTTCTCTGACCTGCAGCGCATCCAGCTGACCTATGACCCCCAGCAGCTGAGCTGTGCTCATCTCTAGCCTCTTCAGCTGGTGCAGTGTGAGTGAGCGCAGGCGCTCTTTCAGGCCCAGCAGAGGGCTCAGGTTGGTGACTGAGGTGTTGGACAGATCCAGACTCTCCAGACGGGGAAGAGAACACACATCCTCCAGTCCTGAGTCGTAGAAGTCCACGTTCGCCAGAGAGAGCGAGCGGAGGCCTTGAAGGGAGCTGAACCTGTGTCTGATTGGCTCTTCCAGCGACGACATGGTGAGACCTGTGAGGACGAGGCGCTGCAGGGACTCCTGCAAGAGCACAGAGGGAAATACTTTTGAAAGGGGTGATGCAAAAATCTGTGACAAAAATCAAAAATGAAACTTGTTGCTGATGACTTTAAATGTTGATAATAGGTCTGTTATGCCTTTGAATGTATTTTTCACACAGTGAGTGCAACATCACTTTTAAGGCTTAGTTTCAGAGGAGTGAGCGAGCTTACATCCTTAACATCTCTGCTGACAGTTCATCACATATAACTGCAACTCGTCAGGCTGAACGATTTTTCCAAAAAAAAAAAATTTGAATTGCGATAATTTTTACCAATATTGTATTTGTAATTCATGTGCCATTATTTTCAGGTCCCCCATCTTTTGTATAGTTAATGTCAACTGCTATGTTGAAAGGGATGTCTTTTTTGTTGAACTATTCCCATTTATAATAAGAAAAAAACATACATGAGAAAGAAAAGTAGGGTTTTTGTGATAAACCTCCCCCCCCCCACCAAATAAACTATGTTTGCATGTACAAGTACTTCTGAAAAATCAAATATAATGAAAAGTTCAATACTTTTGGTCACTCATTTCAAAAAGTGAAACCCAGATATTGTATAGACTTATTTTAGATAAAGAGAATTATTTCAAGCCTTTATTTCTTGGAGCGTTGATGATTATGGCTTATAGATGATGAAAACCCAAAATATACTGTCTTAGAAAATATATAAGATCAAAAAAACAATATTTTTAACAGAAATGTCAGGCCTCTGAAAAGTTTTGCTATTTTCTGACCTTTTTCCAAGTTTTCTCCCAATTTTTGCCCCTCTTAACTCATACTTCTTGCTGTTTTTGCCACTTTTTACCAGCTGGATTGTCTTACAAAGAGGGGTTTCAACAGTTTGGCTCTCTGGTTGAGCAGGATTGAGTAACACTGGTGTAGATCATAAAACATCAAGTGCAAAAATTGTTTTTTGGTTTCTGACATACAAGACGTGACAGAAATATTGCACTGTCTGCGTTTAGAATATTGCAGTAGGCCATATTGTGATTTAATCTTAATTGCAATTAAATGCCCAGCCCAACTAGGAAGTTATAGCAAAATGTAACATAGCAACATGATACACGTTTAAACTTCTGGGTGCATTTCACCATCAACACAGTGAAAAAAACAGATGATGCCCGAGCTTGATTACTAAGTGGACAATGTGTAAGTATCGTGAGAAGAGGCATCAACATCCAAGCTAATAGTCCAAAGTCAGAGCCACCTTGGAGAGCCTTCTCTTATCTATAGGAACTAGAGAAAGTATCTCCTCACACTCTCACTGTACCTGACAGTACTTGTTGGTGGCCAGGCCCTGCAGGATGTCAGGGATGGTGAGGTCTGCATTGACTCTGGCAGCGTCCAGCTCCAGCAGCCTGTGAGGGCACAGAGCTTTCTGGAAAGCCTCTGCAGAGATACGAGCTGTCCGGACGCACGCTCGTCTCAGCCGCAGGTACTCACAGGTACGGAACACCCCCACTGTGCTGTCGTTCAGCAGACCTGCAGGGAGAGATAAAGTCAGCACAAACGTTCCTGTAATGCGGAAAAACTAAGAGAAAATAGAGAGGAGCTTCAAAGATTTTACCTCAGGACAACAGGCTCTTTGAACTCACTGTGCTGAGTTCTGCATAGACTTATTCATGCATGCTGTGTTATTATTATAATTATTTTAGGATTACTAAAGAATTATTTATGATTAACTGATTATGGAATAACTTAATCAGTTCCTTAAAAGTCAGCAGATTTCCTCAGTCTTCCATTGGTTAATAGAGCAATATCCCTTTTTGCAATAGTGTAAGAAACTAACACTTGACTTAACCCAAGAATTCAGGTGAGATATTGGACAGTGAAAAGCTCTAACATGCAGGTCTTACTCCTCACTCTTCAAGCTTACCTTCAGAAGCCATCTTGGCGAGCAGCTGGTCAGCCAGCTCCTGAGGGAAAAGCACAGCCTCTCTGAAGCACAGCGATCCATCGGGCCGCTTCAAACAGAACCAGTCCAGATTCTGGCTCACGTAGGTCAGGCACAGGTCGGTCAGAGCTGCCGGGGAGGCTTCGTCCTGGAACATCTACCACATTTATGTGACTCTTTAGTACAGGGAAACTCACCATACAATACACAGCCTGTGATAACAGCAGTATAATATAAAGAGAGGTATTTAGATATCACTGAAAGTCAATTAAATTTTTTTTGTTGTACTTGTTTTTGTTATTTAATGGCAGAAGATGCCCTACAGCATGTCTGGCTGTCAAATCACCCTAACACCAGGGGCCAGTAAAGACTACAGAAGAAATACATTTTTATGGTAATGCCCACTTGAACTATTAGATCGATCTCACAAGTTAATGATTATCTTAACACTCCAAAATAGAGATGCACGATTTATATGTCATTGCTATACGTTATTGGTATTGGATAATGGACTTGACTAAAATCGCTTCTCATTCAGAGTTTTTTATAGCACAGAAATAAATAGAGCTAAAATCCCTTAACTCAGAAGAATCTTCAGAAGCTCATTTGTGTTTTTATATCTTCCTGCTGCTTTTCACAGGTCCAGACTGAAGAGCAACGTTCCCTGCCCAAACTCTTTCACTTTCACTGTCTGAGATCACACCTGCTGAGTCACTATTCAAGAAACACCTTTAAAGGCAACCTTTGGTTTTATTTTTAGTTTATTATTACATTTATTTTTGAAATTTATTAATTGATTGACGACTCTGATTGTTTATGACATGACACTTAAAAAAGCACACAAACATGATGTACTTTTATTCTGCTTTCAGGTCTATTTTAACCATGCAATGTTGTCTTCTGCGGTTTTTATGACTCTTTGTGTTGCTCTGATGTTTCACTTCTTTTGGCCACATTGCGCTTGGATGTGTGCAACATGTAAACACCTGCAGGGACAGCAGGAGTATGTGAATCTTAGACACGGTCCTGTTCATACTGGGACGGATGCCTCTTCCTAGGCCTGCAGTTTCAAATCGTGAATTAAATGTAAAAGAACTGTGTTTGAGCAGGTGTGTGTGAGTATCGCGCTTTTACCTGCACCGTGAGTCTGTACTGAAGTCAACACTGAATGGTTACAGCTGTTAGCAGTTAACTCGGACAGAGCTGATGATGATGATGATGATGATGATGATGATGATGATGGAGACTGTGTGCAATGATCAAGGTGTGTTTGAGGCCAGGTGAGTGTGTGAGTGAGCAGGTATTAATATCAGTGAAGCTCACCGTGTAGAGCAGCCTGCAGGCCCGACTCTCAGCTTCAATCCTCGGGTTAAACCTGGAGCCTCCTCCGCCTCGGATAAGCCTGACAGCCTGCTCGCCGCGCTCACCTGTGCAGCGGCCTGTTGTTGTTGTTCTCACCTGTTTGACAGCAAACACTCGGACTCTCGGCTGCTAACGTTAGCTCGCACCTAGCTCACTTGTTGTTGTCTCCGCTGAGAGACGTCACTCTTTACGCCGTGACGTCGCAGTGTGAGTGCTGAAGTCATCTTAAAATAAACCTCTGCAGCTGTGAAAAAGGACTCCGGAGCTGAGGGGAGTCTGCACAGTGAGCTGACTGATCCGTTTTAGAAACAGTAAACACGGGTCACAGCACAGGAACTACATCGGGGAGGGGGCGGGGCTACGGAAGCTCGGAAGGGACGGTTATGAAAGCAGGAAGCGCAGCTGAGGAGAAATGTCGCGTGTTGATGTTAAACCGTCTCTGTAGAAACAAACTTTACTCACAGAATACAACGTGTGCTTCAATGACAACTTGATGCCTTCACAAATAGCGGTATTTAATCTTGATTTCGGTGAATTAATTTATTGATCGCTGTTTGCTACATTGATCAAGGTCAGAGCTGCAGCGTGGATGAGGAGCTCAGCTTCAGTTTAGGTGAGTTTAAGTGAAACAGCAGAGAGATGGCCGGACTGATAAACTTCGAGGATGAGCAGGAGGTCAAGCAGTTTCTGGATAATCTTGGGGTCGAGTACAGTTTCCAGTGCTACAAAGAGAAGGACCCCGAAGGTAACACACACTCACACTGACTGCTGCTTTAGAGAGACACCACTCACCTGCTGCATGTGCAAGTACTCACTGTAAATGTACAAAGCTTTATATGTTTAAGTTATATCTGCTTTATGTTTTTTGTGGCTTAGGCTGTCAGAGGCTCGCAGATTACCTGGAAGGTGTAAAGAAAAACTATGAGAGTACAGCTCAGGTGCTCAAACACAACTGTGAAACGAACGGTCACGGAGAGAGCTGCTACAAACTGGGAGCTTACCACGTGACAGGCAAAGGTAACCTTACAAGGTTAAATACTACTTTAATAATGATAAATATACTGCTCAAAAAACTAAAGGGGACACTTAAACAACACATCTTGGATCTCAATTAATGAAATGTAGCAGTTGAAATATTTTCATAGAGTATGTTGAAAACAAAATGACACAAAAGTTATTAATGTAAATAAAAATTATTGTACAGGGTGTTGTGTTGTGTTGTGTTGCTTAAGTCTTCCCTTTATTTTTATGCACAATATATTAGTTTAATTATGTGTCACTCTTTCTGTGTCTAAAATCATAAGCAGGGATAAATAATACATAATAATAATAACTAGAGGGAGGCCCCGCATTTCCCTCCAGCAAATGTAGGGTGTTGAAATGCTGAGCATTGCATTTCAGTGCTTTCTCTGTATGCAAATTGTTGCATACAAAAAACAGTACACACATTAACAAAACATCGTCCAAAGCACAATATCATAAAAGGCACATTTTCTTTAAAAAAGCCGATGAGCTTGGGGACAGGGTCAACCTGTCCAAACACCTGCCTTAACAAGTGAGTATTGAGGTTGTTTTGAATAGAGATGACAGATGTAGCATCTCTCAGGGTCTGGAGGAGAGCGTTCCATAATCTCGGAGCAACTAATTCAAAGCCTCGGTCTCAACGAGTCTTGAGTCTAGTGTATGGAACTGAGTGAACTGAGCAGACCTGATTGTCCTGCCAGGAGTATACACATGGAGCAGCTCACACAAATACTAAGGGGTCTGACAATGAAACCCCCCCCCCCCTTTTTTAAATTTATTTATTTATTTATTTTTAATTTTTTGATAGTACTCCTCACAAATGAACAAATAAAAGTTTCGGTCTGATAGGGTGATCATATTCTAACAACCCCAAAAGAAGACCCCCTACCTGGCCTCATGGAGATACCGCAAAAATAACCATTTATAACACTTCTTTTATTCGTAATGTGAATGTTAAAACCTTATGGAAGCCCCATTCTGCCAGTTAGCAATATAAAAATGAAAAACTGGCTTTGTTGAGATTTTTTTCGCGTATGTCAAGGAAAAAATTTGAGACAAAAGCCAAAGTTTCTACTTTTAGTCTCTCGAAAAGGTTTCTTCTGTATGCACGAGAGCAGCCAACAAATAAAAACTTGTAAGAAATAGCAGAGGACTGCGTAAAACATTTCCAATAGTGCTTCTTTCATGCAGCATCTGTATCAGTCTTTGAATTTTTGGATTGCTTTTTATTCATGCAAGTGTGTGTATATCCCACTAGGAGGAGTGACTGAGTGTCTAAAAACAGCATACTCCTGCTTCATGCGTTCCTGCAAAACTGGAGGGAAGAAGTCCACAGACGCCTGTCACAACGTAGGTCTGTTAGCCCACGATGGACGAGCCATGGATGGAGAACCAGACCTCACAGCTGCCAGGGAATACTACGAAAAAGCCTGTGCGGGAGGCTTTGCCCCCTCTTGCTTTAATCTCAGTGCTATGTACATTGAGGGCAATTCCAAAGGCCTGAATTCTGACATGAATCTGGCCCTGAAGTATGCCAACAGAGCGTGTGAGCTGGGACACGTATGGGGCTGTGCTAATGCTAGTCGTATGTACAGACTGGGAGACGGTGCAGAGAAGGATGAGAAGAAGGCGGAGGAGCTGAAGAACAGAGCCCGGGAGCTGCATGGATTAGAGAAGGAAAGGCAGCTGAAGTTTGGAGTGTGAACTGAAAAAGATTTGGTTTAATATACATCAGATTTTTAGAAGAGATCTGTGTGTTTAGCTGTAAGAGAGGATCTTTTGTTCAACCAAAGGGATGCTTAGGTGGTAATGTTTTGGTGTAGATGTACTTCAGTTTAGACACCTGCTTTAAATATTTACTGTTTGGATTTCAGCCAAATAAAGAGAACATAATATGACTACTGAAGCAATAAAATGATTTCATGCTTACAAAGGAGTTGTTAATGTGTTAGTTTAGACACAACTTTTAAAGTTGAAATAAGGTTTAAAGCTCCTGTGAAGAGACAGAGAGTTACGATGTGAACCAATTGTTTACATGTTGTATATAAATGATTCAAAGTGTAAATACATTCATGGAAATTAGATGAGTAACACAAGATCAGCAAAGGCAGCTGTTGAGCAATATGTATAGTTTTGGCAGAAGGGGGGCAAACAGCAATACCAACTAAAAGCCCCTCACAGGAACTTTAACCTCTCGAAACCCAAGCTTTTGTCTGGTATGCATTTTTTTTATTTCTCCTTGCTATTTCTGATCAGTAAGACCTGATAAGTATCTATCCATCTAAACTTGGTCTTTGTACAGGAAGTTTGGTGATTTAGTGTTATGAGTTCATGAGTTGATTGTTTATGAGTGTAAATGCAGTACATTTGTTTTTCACCAAAAGATGAAGTGAGCAGTGTCCCTAAATGTATCTAGGTCAAAGTTTTAAAAAATGTAGTACCGTGGGCCTGAGTAATGTAATGTCTCCTATGTAATGTACATAGGAGGTCAGATCCTTTGGTATCTAGTATTTTCTTCTTTTTCACTCAAATTAAATATAAAAATAAATATTTTGCCTTCAAAATAAATCAATAATATAAATAAATAGTAGACATGAAATCAAAATGATCAACCTGACTTAGTTATCTGTAAATCTTGTAACATTTAACATCAACCAACTGGAGCTCTGTTGAATAAGTCGTCTTGAAACAGGCATTTTAACTTTAAAAGGGTCTGGTTTCTTTCTCGTGTTTCTTGGCGGCTCCTCTGAACCCTCTCCTGAATCTCTTGAGCAACTGGACATTTCAACCATTTCTCCATCCATATTTACCTGGCTGCAGGTAGGCGGCTGTTTGGATTTTAGTGCCACAAGTTGTTGTCTCCCTGGGTAAAGTAGTTGTAGTGCACATACCACTTTTTTTTTTGTTTTGACTGGCTTATCTCAGTGCTTCCAAGTTTGAAATGTTTTCATGTATCACATGTATCAGGGTACACGCACCCCTGGTTGGGAAGCACTAAAATGGAGTACCATTGTGATGCTCTATGTCACTGGATGTCTTTTTCTCTTCCCAAACTCTCTCCATCAGCTTGGCATCTTGTTTTCCTCCCCTGTGACGCTCAGTTTGTCCACTAGAGGGAGGACGTGTCTCAAACATGGACTTTGCGCCTCTTTTTCAGACCGCGCAGCAGCCTCATTGTTTTCGTACCGGGCTTTTACCTGACTTTAACCCAGCGCTGTGAGAGCAGCCCGGAGACACAGATCTAAGTCTGAAATAAAGTGTCTGTGTTCGGATAACTCAGGCTCACCGCCGTGAAGAGGAGAAGTAGGAGGAGGATGAAGGGCGGACTGAAGCTCCGCCCGTTAGCCGAGCGTCCCGTCGGTCCTCATTCAAAACACAACACAGCTGAGAGCAGCACCGCCCGCCTGTCTGTCTGTTAGCCCCAACTGTTAGCCTGTCAACAATTCAGTGTGTGTTTGTGTGCACGAGCTGTGGCCTCTGATGTTCCCGCACACACACCACCAGAGGAAGAAAGAAGACGAAGGACTGAGGTGAGTTTCACATCAACATCATACAAACTTCACACTCGCACACACACATACACACACACACACACTCACACACGCACAATCCCTCCTCCCAGCTAACAGCTAACAGCTAGCCAACAGCCAACGTTAAGCTGGGGTGTGCTTGGTTTCAAACTTGGGATGCTCCGTTATCAATCACAATCTACATCAGTCTGTCTGAGTGTGGTGTTGGGGCCCGGTATGAAGGTCCTGGTCCTGGTTTAGGACAGAGTAGTTTTGGAGGATGCAGAGGTTTGCTTTAGCCTTTACTCTAGTTTCCCCCGCCCACGTGAAGCACCGACAGCAGCTCCCTGATATAAAGCTGATAATAATAAATCACGCGCTCCTTCACCGAGCTAAGCTAGCTAACGGAGCAAACGAGGAACAGCAAAACGAGTCTGTTAGCTGAGTCTGTGTACTGGTGTATGTACAGGTTGGTTTTGGGACTTTTTGTGGACCAGGTCCCTGCTGGCCCTCTCTCTCTCACAGCTGTCTGCAGACTCTCTGTCCTGGGCACACAACCAGGGGCGTTCAAAGAGCAAAGGTGGGCACAGACTTTGGTAACTGGGGTGGCCTGACTGAGGCAGCAGCTGTATTCACACAGAGCACTTTCAGCCATGGGGCGCATAATTGCAAAAATTATAAATCTTCAAATGTAAAATGTAAACAGGTACTTTTGTTTGCTTTCACCCTGGAAAGTACATGGAAGTAGGGTTGTATTAAAGACAAACATTAACTCAAATCTTCTCTGTCTGCCAAACAGTTGGTTGTTTGTTGTTGAGACAGACTTGTTTCTAACTCCATGCTAACCCTTCTTCTTCCTTCCTCTACCAAGTCATGCTCTTTTCTTTCAGTCCACAGCGGCTCCCTCTTCTGCTTTTTCCAGGCAGACTGCTGACTAACTTTACACCAAAGACCTGTGTGCATTGAAACTTGCTTTTTAAAACAACAGAGCAACGTTACTGCCGCCTGCTGTTCATTGTACAGGCAGTATTTTAGTAGTGTTGTATTGTGTTCAGTAGTAGTATGGCTCTGAGATGACAGTACAGCACACCCATTGAGGTGGAAATCATTTGATAATTATGAAAGCTGTTTTTTTCTTTACCAGGAGTTTAGGGAATTTTTAGTCATGCCACTCAGCAGAGAGCCCGTTACTATGTAGGACATTCTTGAGTGTTGGTTTTGATTGTCTGTCTTGTACTGCAGATAGATTGGTTGAACTAATACTTGAAAGTAGACAAGTACCAGTCACAAAGCCCGATTGGAGCTTTTGGAATAAATGACCACAGCGGGTGAAAAACAGCTTAAAGAGTGACTGTTGATCGTTGGCTTTCTGCAGCTTCTAGAAGGACTTTAGATTATAGAGAAAAACTGAATTAGAACTATTCCCGAGAACTGCATTTAGTTGTTGTAAACCACATATCATCAGCTGAATGTCTCCAGTTTAGGGTCACTCTTTAAGCCATAACACTTAGAGCCGACAGAGTCACACTCGCACTGACAGGCTCAAAGAAGTCAATTGTTCGGATGTTATGAAACCAAGCTGAATCACAGTTTATGTGATGTTGTTGTGGATCTGCATCAAGATTGATGTGATTATTCAACTTGCAGGCCCTGCCCTAAAAAGTTCCAGAACTACTTGAAAGTATTAATCCATACATCATAACATATAACCTATCAAGTTCTGAGGAATGAATCCCACATGATTATCCACTATCAGCCCAGCACCTGCAGCTTTGCCAGAAGGTGAAGCACAGGTGACACTGTGGTGTGTCACAGGAGGGAAGGGGCCAAATAACAGTGAATGACAGTGAGGGGCCTCTCACACAGTGTTCAATGTTGAGGGCACTATATGATTTTGATTGAGAAAATGAATCCATCCAATTTTTTGTTTCAGTCTGCCAGTTTTCAAGCCATTAAAAATAGATTGGTAACTATGACTGAACAATATGGACAAAATGCCAGATACCTCAGTATAGATGTAATACACTATGACTTTGGGTTCAGTGAAAACTAATGATTTTTTTCAGAAAAATAAAAGAACAATAATACAACAGGATATGGAAAGTGCAGTATATTGATAAGAACTCATTGTCACTCATTGACAGAAAGTCTCCAAGAATCAGGCGACTGCCTGAGCTTTTCATTCAGGATAAGCAGGGGAAATCTATCTTCTTGATAATTTTGACATCTTGGATTTTGCAATTTTTATATTTTGAATGTCCATGTCTGGATACTGATACAATATCGATATATCTTTCAGCCTTACTGGTTACCCATGTTTGGTAAAGTCTGGTGTTCATCACTCAAAATGTTTGCATGTGGCGCAAGAAATCAGACTATAAGCTTAGTCAACATGAGATCAGATTAATCAAATGCATGTAAACATCTTAGACCAACCAAAATTGGACATAGTGTAACTTGATTGATACCTAGATAATGCCACTGCTTCCGGATTGCAGTTGGACTTGGCAGGTCGAGGCATATTGAAGCCGAGTGAGATGTTCTTGACCAGATGTCAGATTCTTTTCTGCATTTGTACGCAGACCAGACCAGGTCCCCCAGTGACTTTATAAACAAACCATGACCTTAGTCGGACTGCTGCGTGCATGTAAATGTACTGACTGAAGCTCTCTGCGAGCCGCAGCAGAGCTGTACTGACTCTTGTTGCTGTATCTGTACAAGAGAAACACACATGGAGGCTCAGGCTGTGACAGCTGTCAGTGATGATCAATGGTCCATTGTGGATTGTTCATATTAATAACGTTAGGAGGAATGCTTTGATGATGTTTTTCCAAACCTCTTTTGAATGAGTGTGTGTGTGTGTGTGTGTGTGTGTGTGTGTGTGTGTGTGTGTGTGTGTGTGTGTGTGTGTGTGTGTAGAACGCACACAAAAATCACATGACCACATGTTTAGCATTAAGGAAAAGATGACGTCATGTTTAAAAGTTCACTGTCAGCTCAGTTTATCAGGTATATGTATATATTTCATGTTTCAGTGTGACAGATACTCGAAAACGCTTTTAATGAGTGTGTGAGCTGGTGTGTGAGTTGACCTTTATGAGTGTGTCACAGTGTAATGTGACAGTCTGCGCTCCCCATCACGGGCTGCAGAGTCTAAACCCTCAGAGCGTCCACATCCCTTATCTTATCTGTCAGTGTGTGAGCTGAAGTTTGTGTGTGTGTGTGTGTGTGTGTGTGTGTGTGTGTGTGTGCGCGTGCTGTGAACAAACCACACACTTTAGTGGTCAGCTCTGGAAGTTGTAAGGCAGTGCCAGATTGAAGCTGAAGCTCACCGCCAGACCTCATTTTCTTTTCAGATATGTGTGTGTATGAGTGTGCGCACGTGTTTGTGTGAGTGTGTGTGTGTGTTTTATGTCCTGTGAGGAATGTTCCATATCTCCATACTCTGTTTCTGAGTAACACTTTGCATCTGACCCTGAGGTCTCTGGTTCAGACACATGCCTGTGTACAGATTTATGTGTCTGCTAGTGTTTGTGCGGATCTATATGAGTGTGTGTGTGTGTCCATGCAGGTCTACGCGTAGGTGTTTGTCTCTGTGTTGATTGTTGATGTAACAAACAGGATCAGTCTGTCTTCAGTCTGATGGTGCTGATTAGAACATCTCTGTGCTTGTTTGTGTGTGTGTTTAGATAAACCCTGATAACTGTCAGGTGGTTTCAGACCAGTGAGAGTTGCTCTGCGGTCAGTGTGTTAGTGTGTGTACATGTCTACCAGCTAATCTGGACTCTGGGGATAAGTATTTAATCCAATAGAAACTGGATGTTTCAGTATTGTGTTGAGCCTCAGATTTACAGCATCCATCTGGACGTCTACTTATACACTGCCCTGATTGATCAGTATGTGTGTGTCCTCGCATTAAAGAGGGGGTATTGTTTTTTTTAGTCTTCATACTGTGCTTCTGATACCCCTTTTGTAGCTTTTTTGTCATTAACAGCTGACAGAAATCCCTTTTTTACTCACTTGTGTTTTAGTAAACCCTTGTTTCAACCTCTGTCTTGGCTGCTTTCTCTTTAAGATTTCCAGCTCCAAAAAACCCTTTCCCTCTGATTCGCCAGCCTCCTTGAGGTCAGTTAGGGGGGCAGAAAACAACCTTGGTATTTGGGGCCCACCTCTCCAACATTTTATGAACCAGTTAGCAGATCTTTTTGTGAAGATTCCATCATTTCAGCAAGTCCCTCCAAATTCCCTTGAGGCTCTTGTGTCATTTTTAAAAAGGACCATTTTGAGCAGTCATCTGATAGAATTAATGATTTCTATTACTTTTAAAAATGTAGTGGTTTGATAATCTACCCCTGTTTTATATGAACGTTCAGGATTGATGCTTTATTCCATTTTTAGAATATGGTAACGAAGTGTACCCCTCTTTAACCATGACTTTTATGATAGGGATGTTCAATAATATCCTGATGTTATCGGTCGATATTTGCTTAAAACTGTAATATTGAGAATAATCGGTTTTGGGTTTGTCTGTCCAGCACTGTTGCCCATGTCATTGATGGTGAGAAGAAAAATTGCACCTATTGTAACAATGCCAAGATGTTTGTTCTCATACAGAAAATCTACCTCTCACACATGAGGACGTTGGGAGAGAGAAGAAAATGGCCAGTCATTTGAACCAATCCGTATCAGCTTTGTTTGCGACACCTTAAAGGAGGCCTGTGTCTTCCTTTGTTACGCATACTATATGGCAGTGCCATATGGGTACTTTTTCCAAAACTTCAGTTGAAGTTGTTCTCCAATTTTGCAAATTGTGTACATTTGGAAGGCCATGTTGCATTTATGTAAGCTTCAATGGGCATCAAAATAAAATTAGGAATGATATATGAATTTCACAATAGGCCCTGTGTTATGTTTCTACCTGATTTTTTTGGTGTAAAAGCCTGCATGTTTCAGTATTGGGTGATTTTGGTAAATCAACAGTGAGACAATATCAAAATATCAGATATCGGCAGAAAAGTCAACATCGAGCATCCTTACTTTATGGTACTGTGCTCCTGATTTTCTTGTATCAGGAGAAGAAAGTTCTGGTACTTGAAACCTGTCCTGGAGTTCAAAAGTTTTTTTTGTTCTTGTTCACAGTCAGTCTTTGTGTTTTTGAGACAGAAGGAGTTAGAAGATGCCACATTGAGTGCTAAAAATGTTAATTTGAAAACTTTATAGACTGAAGTGTCACATAATCGTGCTGCAAATAAACTGCAGAATAATAGATAATGATGATTCATAATCCGTGGATTATGATGCGTCTGGTGTGGGATCAATGGGAGATAATCATACAGAGGATAAATCCTCTCCGGTGCAGGTTTAATACACCTGTTATCAGTGTGCCTCCTGGCATAAATCTCTCCTCATTTGATCAGAACCCAGCCCTCCTGTGACTCCACCCACCTCCACCTGCTTTCAGCTGATCCCTCAGACCCTACCTGCTCCATCTGTTCAGGGCCTGGATACAGATTATTTGTGTGTGTGTGTGTGTGTGTGTGTGTGTGTGTGTGTGTGTGTGTGTGTGTGTGAGAGAGAGTGAGGAGAGGGAGAAAGCTCTTACTCTGCTGTCAGAGTCAGATCTGTATGTTTACAGAGAGAGGGTGAAACAGTGGGGAGGCTCTGCGTCACCAGCGTGTGCGTGTGTGTATGTGTGTCTGTAAACTCTGCTTAACATCATGTTCATGTTTATGTGAGTGTGATTCATACTCTGCAGCATCAAAGTGAGCATCCAAGTCTTTTTGAGTGTGTACTCCGCTCACTGATGCTTGCTATTGCGATGGCAACTGTGGTGTGTTTGTGTATTTCTGTGTGTTTGTGTGTGTGTGTGTGTGTGTTACATCCATTCAGCCCAGATGGATCTATCACATGTCATCTCACAGTGTGTCAGCCTGTCTCTGCACCATGTTTTTTATACAGTGTGTGTGTGTGTTTGTGTGTGTCTGCTAATAATTATTAATGGGACTATTGAACCATCTCTGCCTGACAATGACTGATGAATTGAAACTTCTGTAACTCCTGTTAATGGTGTGTGTGTGTATGCAGATGTTATTGGATGGTGTGTGTTTGTGCTGTGCTGTAGTGCAGGCAGCTGGGTGAAGTGAGTGTTGTAGATGAGCTTCTGACAGGCAGCTGGTCAGCTGACTGTGTAACTGTGTACGAGCAAAAGAGAGAGAGTGTGTGTTTCACTGTGTGTATTGAGTAATGTGCGACTTTTGAAACAGTGAATAATTATAGGAGGAAGTGAGTGTGTATGTGTGTGCGTGTGTTTCACAGAGACTCTTATTCTGGTTCTGTGCGTTATTAATTCTGTGCTTCCTACTGTGTTGTAATCTCAGCTCACATACTTACACAGACAAACACAGTGTTAACACACACTCGTGACTGAAGGCTGACTCTCTCAGAGGGCCTGAAGTGAGATGGGAGAGGCTCTCACACACACACACACACACACACACACACACACACAGCGCTAGATAACACTGCTGATTAGTGTTGATGATGTTCATCAGGACAGGGTCAGAAATTATCTTAGATTTATAGATTGACTAGTTGATGGTCTGTAAAGATGTGAGAAGTTTTTCCTGATAACATCAAATCTGAATGATCAGACAGAGGCAGACACAGTAAACATGTCAGATATTTGTACCTCACTTCTGTCCTGTTTGATTGTGAGCTGCACCCATGATCAGCTGCTTGGAGACATCACTGATCTTTGGGGTCATACAGACGAACTCTCTGACCTTTTCTTTGAAAACCATCCATTCTTTGTGACGCTTGAGTATCAGTCTGGTATTCACAGATTATGTTGTTGTTTGTTGTGCGTGTTTTGGTCCCTCTGTGAGTGTGACTGGTGGTAAATATTGCTTTTATTGTTCATGTAGCCCCTTGAACAAAACATTAGTAAGGATCTGTGAACCTGATGCACAACATGTGACTGAGATGCTTTGCACTCAGTGAACTTGTTCTCTCAAGCCAGACTCACACAATCAGTGCTGGTAGCAAAAATTAAAAGTGATTGCAGCACACAGCCAGACCAGGAAAAGGCAGATATTTATGTACATAAAATGAAAATAGGATTTTGTTTAAACACTTTTGTAAACTGGGTTTCCACTGACACGCTCAGCTGAAAGTCTTCACTTTACAGGATCACTCTTTACACTGTTACACTGGGAGCTGACAGAGACAACATCAAGCAAAAAGACGACAATTGTTCAGGAGTTATTGAACCAAGTCAGTCACAACTGTGTGTGATGTGATTATGGGCAGATGTTCATCTTGCAGGCCCCGGCCTCATCCCCATATTTCCTGGATCTCTGGAAAGTACAACCCCTCAAACATGGCCAAAGTTCCTGCTGTGGAAGAACATCTACAGTTACCAAGCATCAGTATGAGCTGCATCTGTTATCAGGAATACATGAACTGAAAAGCTACCCTGCATCTGAAATAGATATAGTTTTTGTATTTTCATTTATTTTTATTTTGTTTTTACTTTTTATTTTCAATTGTGCTTTAATCTTCATTGATTTTTCCTGCTGGTTAAAAACACAGTTTAATTCAGTTACAATTTTTTGTGAAGCCATGCTCTTATTTTTATTTCAGTTAAAAAAACTTTTACGTCTTTTTTTTGTCAGATTTTGTTGGATTTATTTAACTTGAATAACCTTAGAGCTGTTGTGATCTGTGATGCAGCAGCATCCTGCATGAACAGCAGTCAGTACAGAAGGGATGTGACATCAGAGGGACGATTCATGAACTGTAGATTGATCATGGAAGAAAAGAAAACAACAAGTCTTTGTTTTGTAGGAAACAGCATAAGAGCTGCGGATGTGTCTCGAGATGACACGTCATACGAGTTAATGCATATGAGCTCCTTGCATTCCCCAAAGAAATATGATATAGAAGTCCAGTCCCACTAATAATAACTTTAAATCAGCAGCACAGAGGAGCTAAACCTCAGTGAGTGTTAAAAGACATGTTTCAGAAACTCTCTGACTCTCCTCAACCGAGCTACTGTTTTCAGCTCTCTTTCTGACTCCTGAATCCTTTATCTGGTTCAAATAAATGTACACAATGTTTTAGATTGTTGCTGAGGCCTCCGACTCTGAAACCAGTGTGGTGTGAGCACAGGTGAGTCATTCAGGTAGAGTACAAGACTCATAAAAGCAGACAGAGGAGATAAAAGCTCAGTGTTGAGTCAGACACTGAGCTGTGAAGAAGCAGGTTTTTTGTTCTGCTGCTTTAAGCTGGCAGGTTGGTGTGTGTCAAGTTGTAGGTGTTGTGAGGTAAAAGTTCAGAGATGAGGTCAGAGGTCAGAAGTGAGTTCAGGGACAGCTCTGCAGAATGTGAGCTCTTAGGGTCCAGCTGACACTTCAGGCGACTTTGTGTTGGCAAGAAGAATTCCTCTTCGCATACCTCAAATAATCTCACAGGGGACTTCAGGTCATATGACCAGAGAGAGGCAGGGTCACTTTTTCAGACTCTGCTTTGTCCCAGTGACAATCAGTTTATTCCTTGATTAACTTGTAATCGATGGATCTCAACTTTGCTGAAATAACAGCATCATAATCAGAAGTGGGTACGTGCTACGTTCGCTAAGTTATACTTACAAAAGTAACTGTTAAGACAAATTTTACTTGCCAGTTTTAATGCGACATACTTTTTACTGTTAAGTATTTTTGTGACTAAGGTACGCTACTTTTACTTATATTCTGCTCGCTACTTTCATTTTTATGTACCTTTTACTGCTTGTATGACCTATTTGTTTTGATTTGTCAGAGAGATCTGAAACATGACTCTGTTTCACCAATCAAATGCAGCCAGGCAGTCACTTGACCACACACATAATCACTTCTATCCCACACTGATGTAAAGTGACTAATTTATGTGGAGTAGAAAAAATACTGTTTGACGCTTAACACTGACTTCCCCAGGTGATTCTTTGGAACAGAAAAATATGAATACAGACATTTTCATGCACACAGTGTATGGTCACAGAGCACTGCATGCACAGACTGCCTTGTTCCTCTTTTATCTCTGCCAGCTGAGCCTATTGTACTGTTTCATGAGTGTAAACAAAGATTATTAATGTAAGACCATTTCTTTTGGGTGAATTAGCCGTAATTTAATCTATGTTACCTAATCAATATTTAATTAGTTTATTATTGTTTTGGCTAAAGTGACATGATTTACTCTTTTCTCAAGTAGTTTTTGGAGGACTACATTTTACTTTTACCTGCATTATGTCATTCTGAAGTAATAGTGCTCTTGCCTGGTTACTATTTTTTGCTACTACCCACCTGTGATTATAACAGAGATAAGTGAAAAATCATAAGTCGTACTTTTTCAGGTTTGTCCTCAAGAGAAAAAGAAAATTACTTCTACAGCTATTTTCAGCTGAATGGACTCATTTATTATCCATTCCAGGTGGTCAGGACATCTCAACGCTGATTGTCTTAAGTGACACAGTATCAAGGAGGTTTGTTTCTCAGTATAAATGTTTTATCCATGAGTTGTTGGCTGCTCTTCATGCAGATATAGAACCAGAACATCATTACACTGGATTTTGTACCTCCTGCTTTTGCTCTCCGTACAGTGTTGTATCATCTACTCAGACTACAAACAGAAACAGCAACACTTCCCATGCCTAAATCCACACCCCAACATACAAGTTCACATTGTAATGTTAACTCTTGGCTTTAGAAAGACCCTTTGTCGTCTCTTCAAAATAAAATAATGGATTGAACTTTGGTGCAGCTCCAGAGTGGCTGTTTCGAGTTTCTTTGCTTCAACCAGGTGTGTTGAATCAGAAAGCTGTAGACTTGCATCGACTTTTGTTCTGTTTTGTGATACTGATAGACTCCCCCCTCCCCAACATAAACAGAGTGAAGCCACCACACCCTCCTCTTCCTCTCACACTGTCCTCACGCAGAGTCGTTTTTCAGTCTGAACGCTGAGGTTGTCTCTGATTTAAAGCCAGAGCAGGTTTGTGTCATGGGAAGCCTTGAAGTATACGACACACACACACACACACACACACACACACACACACACACACACACACACACACACATACACACATACATACATACATACATACATACATACATACATACAAACATACATCAGGTCTGTTATTCCAGAGCTGTATGGGCCTCAGTCTCTTGTTGAAC
>RPOG01003776.1:36253-56193 GCA_008086565.1 Thalassoma bifasciatum | reverse complement strand
ATACTGCAGCCAGACACCAGGGGGCGGGGCTTATGACCTATACTGCAGCCAGACACCAGGGGGCGGAGCATCTGCTGGAGGCTTCAGTTTGAGCCGAACGTCGTTACGTCCACTCATTATACAGTCTATGTGTTAAACAGGCTCCAATTATAGAAAATATATATAACCCTCTTATGTCTCCTAACCCCCCCTACAGGCCTGGAGGACTTCCGTTGCATCTTGTCTAAGATTAGAGATAGTTTGGTGCATTTATCCATTGGGTTTGCCTGGTTATAGACATTTTTTTCCATAAACAATCAGGTGGGGACAAAAGTATTTTGTAAAAACAAATAAGGGGAGAGAATCTGTTTGCAGGCTACAAAAGAAGCTAAAACTCTGGAAATTGATTGCGTCTTGTTAGAAAAATCCTAATGACAAATGACTCCAATGACTCTTTTTTGGGATTTTTTTTTTTTTTTAATAATATTTTTAGCTAAAACACATAGATTAAGGACATTAAAAGTCCTTTTTTTTTTTGTCTATTCTGTCTTTTTTATTGTCAAAATTTTGACTTTTTATCTCTTAAGTTTTTACATCATATCAAAACTTTTGTTTCTTGGAGTTTTATTTCAGTTTTGTTTCCATTTTTTTCCCAATTTTTCTTGCATAACATGAAACTTAGTTCACATTTTGTGGTGTTTTGTTTGCATGTCATGAAGTTTTCTTGACATTAAATGAAGTTTTGTTTGCAGTTCATGATGTTTTGTTTGGATTTAGTGAAGTTTTGTTTGGACGTAATGGTTTTTTGTTTGTTTTATGGACTTTAATTTGCAATTCATCGAGTTTTGTTTCCGCTCTATTGAGTTTTTTTGGGTTGTATTTAGTTATGTTTGTTTTATGGAGTATTTTGTATCTCAAAATTTCAACTTTGTCTTAAACTTCTAAGTTTCTCTCAAAGTTTGGACCGTTTAGTTAAAAGTTTCAACCCTTTATCTTAGATTTTCAATTTTTCATCTCTTAAATTCAACTTTGTCTCGTTTATTTTTTCAACATTTTGACTCTATCTTGATAATTTCAACTTTTTATCACATAGTTCTAACTTTTTGTATCATACTTTTGACTTTTTAATCTCTTAATTCCAACTTCTTGTCCCATAATATTCAAAAGATTCTGACTCCCTGTCTTAAAAATTTCGACTCTGTATCTCAAAGTTTCAATTTTTATGATAGGAGTCCAACTTTTGTGTCATAATTTCCACTATTTTTCTTGAAATTTTTACTTTATAACTTAAAAATTTTGACTATTTATTTCAAAATTTCGACCTGTTCCCAACAAAGTCAAATTTTAATTCATATTTCTTCAACTTGTGGAAATGAGCTTCCATGTAAAAATCCTATATAATGGATGTAACAGACTAAAAACGCATAAAATAAGATAATTTCAGGGGTTTTTTTTCCCTGTGTCCAGTCTTAAAAGAGCATCGTCTAAATGTCGTTAACCTTTTCTCCTCCATCGGGAAAGATTAGGTTGAAATAATCTCAGTTTATGAGATTAAAAACAAATAAAATGCAGTGAATGATGAAAAACACTTTTAATATGAAAATCCTGTTAATATGTACAGACTCAACATAAAGTGCATAATAAAACAGGTGATTAAAGGAAAATCTGTGGTTTCATTTAAAGGTGTGATACAGTTTTAATCAGATGAATTTATCACAAACAGTTTCAGTTTTTCCTCAGGACTTTAACATTTTTACCGTCTGCTTTAATAACTTCCTCATCTCCATTAAAACGTATTTATAGACTGTTTTCATAAACTCTCCACGCTCTTATTTTGGTAAATATAGATTTAATCCTGCGTAAACATCTCCGTCTTCTCTTTCATTCTGGCTCTGACGGAGACGAGTCGTCTCACATCACTTTAAGTTTTCACGTCTTTCGCTTTAACAGGCTCCTCAGAGACCGAGCCGCCGCGTCTTTGTGACTCTGGAACCAGTGGAGAATAAAGTCTGGTTCAACTTTTAAATGAGGTTCAGCTGGAGTTCATTCCCACAGGCGCTCTGAACTTCTCCTCCCTGTTACGCTGAGAGGACGGCGCCTGGATTAGAGGGGGTACAGCGGGCCGGGGGCTCAGAGCGCCGCGGACCCTCGCTTTAATCCTCTCGCCTTTAAATAGCCGTCAGCGGCGGCGGCTGAGGAGCGCTCTCCTCCTCTGTGAGTGAATGACAGCTTCATTATAGTCCGCTCATGTTGGAGGATATTATGGTAATCCAGACTTAATCCAGCACTCGTCCAAAGAGGAAGTTTTATCTTAGAAAACCGTACAATCAGCATAAAGTCCGACGAGGAAGAATTTCCAGACTCTTTCTGACAATTCAGGGGCGATAATAACTCAGGAATCTACAACATTAACTCTTTCTGCTGTAAAGAAGAAGAAGAAATTCTGCTTTCCTTTGAGAGCTTCACGAACGTTGGCGTAGCCAGAACCTAACCTGTAGCAGGGCCTGAATAAAAGTGGATCACACAATTGATTTGATAAACAGCGTTTAGTGTTGTTTTGCTGAAACATGCACAGCGAGGAACGTCAGTGCCATGGGTTTCAGCACGTGCCAATTCACACACGATCCCATGGGTATAATAATGTATTGGCACTCCCCAAACTTCCATTAATTCCATACCTCCATACTGTTAATAATACTGCAGACAGGCAAAAGCTCTTTTATTTATTTGTTTTTCATTTTACTTATTTCACTTATTCCCATTCAGATCTTTTTATATTTTTTTAATATTGTTAATACTGCTGAAAGGCTCATGCTCTTTCATTTATTTTCATTGAATTGTATTTATGTTTATTGTCTATTTTATTCTAATTACCTAGAGTTTCATTTGTAAATCTTTCTATGTTTCTCTTGTATCCTGCTGCTGCTGTAAAGCTGAAATTTCCCCCTGTGGGACTATAAGGTTTATCTTATCTTATCTTATCTTATCTTACCTCCTCTTTTCTGTTGTTGTTCAGTATAGGATGAAGTTTTCCACCTCCAAAATAAACTTTTCCTCGTTCATTGTGTCGGATTACAGCCGTGTCTCTCTGACCTGCTGAGTCACGTAATTTTGATTTACAGCAAGAACACCAGACCAGATGTTCTGTTTGTTTTTCACTGCAACGGCCACTGGCTCTGCCCCCTAAGTTTTTCAATTCCAGCACTATGAAATGTAGCCTAACAGAATATTAACTATGTATTACACTCGTTAGAAATGAGGGGACAAGGCATGCAAACATCATTTAAGTCGTTTTGTCAATTACATATTGATTAATACAAAAAAAAGTGCAGCTTATTTCACTGGACCAGTCAAGAAATAGGAGTCTGCAACTGGTTCGTACACATTAAAAAGTTGGGCCTCAAACACCAAGGTCTGCCTATAGTTCCACATGATTTTCATTATGTTGCATTTGTCTGAGTGGGGTGGGTCCCTCGGTAACTTCAGGCGCCTCACAACATCATCAAAGGTCGGCGTCCCTGGTGCGTAGCTCATAAAAATCCCCATTTCTCTCTCTCTCTGTTTTTGAAACCCTCATTTCAGCCTCCGTCTGAAAGGCTTAGTTTTAGCTACTGTCTCTTTAAGGCTTCCTGTTCCCCAGACCCCCTTCTCTCTGATTGGATAGCCTTTTGGAAGTGAACAGAGTTAGACCTTGGTGTTTGAGGCCCGCCCATCCATCATTTTAGCTGCTCTTGTGAAGATCTCAAGCTTCTTACTTTGTTTCCTTTTATTTAATTCTGGAGAGCTTAATACACACTTTTTTCTCTCGGTATAACTCCTGTTAAACATGTTTTCCTGAGTAAAATCTGCTCCCTACTGCAGAAAGTTTTATTAAATCTGGAAATGAAGAATCTAATCTGGGTTTTTTGAGACTCAGCTCTAAACTGTGTTAACGTTCCAGCTTTAAACTTCTCAGGAATCTGAAACAGCGTTGTTTTTAAAAACGACTGCTGTCTGTGTGTTTGACACAAACTCTTTTCTATCACTCTCTCTTTTTTTTCACTATAATGAAAGTTTTTAAAGCTGTGTTTTTGTCTGGAAGATCATCACAGCTTTGTGCTGTAATGAGACTCTTATTGGATAACTTCACACACACACACACACACACTGAAGAGCAGCTTTATCTGATTAAAACAAACTGCCGTCATTGTGTGTGTGAACGTTTTGACCTTCACATTTCCTGCGGCTCAAGTTCAAGTTCAGCTCGTGTGTCAGAATCTTTCTCCGCCGTTCCTCGCCTTGAAACGGCGCCTTCGGTTTAAAGAGACGGCGTCGTCCTCCGGGTCTTTGAGCTTCATTTACGTCTTTAACTCGACCTCTTTAGATCTTCTGTACCTGTACGTTCTGTTTTCAGATAAGAGCCACGACCTCAGAGAGAAACACAGCGTTCACGTCTTCCTGCTCGTTATCACGAGCTGCTGGGAATCAGCATCACAGACGTTGTTAAAAACTTTGACTTTTCTCTTTTTTTTAACCTGAAAACTGTTGAAAAGTATGCAGAGAATTTTGTCCTTATTGCAAACTGAACTACTGGATTTGAGGACACAAAATTAATTTTCGAACATTTCAAACGTAATAAATAATACTGATGAATAAATGCAATATCTTTGAGAGTTAATGCTGTGTTTTGATAAGTGTAAAAATTTTTTAAGAATCAAAATTTTACCCTAACAAACCAAAGTTTGGTTTGTGTTTCAAGAAGTTTTGGTTGCATGGTTATAATGGTTTGTTTTATTTTATGCAGTTGTGTTTACGTTACAAACAGTTTTGTTGGTTTTTCTAGGAGTTTCATTTCAGTTTTTTGAAGTTTTGTTTCCATTTCATGACATTTTGTTCACAATTTATGGTGTTTTGTTTGCAATTCATGATGTTTTGTATGCAATTTATGTAGTTTTTTTTGTATTTTATGGATTTGTTTTTGCATATATCAAGTTTTTTTTGCATTTCATGAAGTTTTGTTTGTATTTTATGGAGCTTTGTTTGTATTTAATGGTCTTTTGTCTGTTTCTTGGACTTTAATTTGCAATTCATCAAGTTTAGCTCGTGTACTATTAAGTTTTGTTGGGTTTTATTTAATTATGTCTCTGTTTTATGGAGTATTGTTTTTGTTTCATTGTGTTATGTTTACAAACTTAAACAAAACTGAGGTTTGTGTGAGTAAAACTTAGATCCGTATAATATTGTGATTTATCAAAGTACAACTTCAGTCACAATTCATATTCAATCATGCATCAGTTTTATTTTGTGTTTTTGAATCCATTATATTGTTTGCACAATTGTTTTTGGTATCTTAGATCCAGTATTTTTTGATTGAATAATAAAGATACAAAATTATCTCCATAGAAAAGATAAAAATCTTCCTGCTTGCATAAGATTTGAAGACGTTTCCCACCTACAAACCTGGAAAATGAGTCACAGCTGCTTCAGAGTTTTAGCTTTTCTACGTCATAAACTCAGGTGTTTCCTGCTGCAAACTCTAACAAAGCAGGGAAAAGTTTCACAAACTTTCAGAGTGAAAGAGAAACTTGTTAATTTGCCCAGGACTTGTCCTCAGCTGTCAGTCCTGAACCTGTCTTTGCTCCTCAGGTGATTCAGCACCTGAATTACTCGTCGTGAGACTCTGTGACGCTCACAAACTCTGTTTCTGACACGACCAGAAATAGATTTTTACAGAATAGATCCACGTAGATTCACTGTCGGCATGATTCACTCCAAACTCTTCATGTTTGCACGATTCTGTCAGGGAAACTTTGACTTGGCAGCAACAGCCTTGGTGAAAAAAAACACGCTGAATGAATGACTCACTCATGAAACTTTGGAAAGAATGCAAATGCACAAGAAAAGGGTGAAAAAAGTGAAAGATTGCAGGTGTGTGTGTATCTGTGCTCAAAAATTTGCATACAATGGCAGAATTTATGATTTTTTTAGTCGTTTTTCAGAGAATACGAATGATAACACAAAAACTTTTCTCCACTCATGGTTAGTTCTTAATAGCGTGTATTTCCCTCTTTAACATCAATGACAGCTTGAAGTCTTTTGTGCTCGTTGTGGATGAGGGTCTTTATTTTCTCAGATGGTAAAACTGACCATTCTTCTTGACAAAAAGCCTCCAGTTCCTGTAAATTCTTGCTCTGTCTTGCATGAACTGCAGGTTTGAGATCTCCCCAGAGTGGCTCAATGATATTGAGGTCAGGAGACTGAGATGGCCACTCCAGAACCTTCACTTTCCTCTGCTGTAGCCAATGGCAGGTCCCAAATTTCAAGTTTTCATCTAAAACGTTTCACTTTTTCATTTAAAAAAATGTGATTTCCTCTGTAAAATATTATTTTTTGTCTCAAACTTTTTACTTCATTTCAAAGTTGTGTATTTTTTTCCCTCATTTTTTATGTCCTTTATCTCAATATTGGACTCTTTTTCTAGGTTTGACATTTTATCTCAAAACTTGAACCCTTTTGTAAAATTCTGACTTGTATCTCTGAATTTTGACTTTTTATCTCTAGATTTTTAACTTAAAATCTCCTATTTCAATTTTATAAAACAGATTTTGACTTAATTACCCATAATGTCAACTTTTTACTTTAAAATTTTAACTTAATGTACTCAAGATTTAACTTGTTCCTAATGTTTGAATGATTTTCTTTTTGTAGGGGATGGGGGTGGTTCTAAAATTTTGATTTTTTCCTCAATTTATGAAGTTTTACCTCAAAAATCTGACTTTTTCTCTTGACATTTTGACCACTTGTCATTATTTTTTTTCTTTTATCTCAAAATTTTGACTCTATCGCAAAATTGTCCTTCATCTCAAGATATGGATTTTATTTCTCTAAGTTTTGACTTTTATCTCAAACTTTGCCTTGTCCTTGTGTTTTTGGATCATTGTCATGTGTGAACGTCCAAGTACGTCTCATGTGCAGCTTCTGGGCTGATGAGTGTAAATTTTCCTCCAGTATTTTCTGATAACATGCTGCATTCATCCTTCATTCATCAGTTTGGACCAAGTTTCCTGAGCCTTTGTAGCTCACACATCCCCAAAACATCAGTGATCCACCTCCGTGTTTCACAGTAGGAATGGTGGACCTTTCATCATAGGCCTTGTTGACTCCTCTCCAAATGGAACAATGTTTATGGTTGTGGACAAAAAAGTTCACTTTTGCTCTCATCACTCCAAATGACTTTGTTCCAGAAGTTTTGAGGCTTGTCTCTGTGCTGTTTGGCGTATTGTAAGCAGGAAACTTTGTGACATTTGTGTAGAAATGTCTTTCTTCAGCCCATTTTTCCTCAAGTGCCTCCTTATTGTGCATCTTGAAACAGCCAGACCACATTCTTTCAGAGAGTCCTGTGTTTCAGCTGAAAAAAAAGGCAAAACTGTGTGAAAAAAGTTGACATTTGAGGCAAGGAGTCAGAATTTTAAGTTAAAAGGTCAAAGTTATGAGGTAAAAATGAGGGATATTTTGGGTAAAAGGTAAAAAATTTCGGGAAGTTGAAATCCCGTTTATTGGGTCAAATCTACAAGAAAAATAAATTCACAAGTATGAAATAAAACTTGAGGTTTTAAGTTGAAAAAATTCAAATTTTGAGATGATAAAGTCAAAAGTATTGGATAAAAGCAGAATCTAAAGATAAAAAAGTTAAAAATTTGGGATAGTGGAGCTGAAATGTTGAGATAACAGGTCAAAAATATTAGAAAAAATGTCAAAATTAGAAAGAAGTAGAAATAATGAGACAAAAAGTCAGAATTTTCAGATAAGATTTATAGAATTTTGAGATTATAAAATCAAATTTTGAAGTTAAAAAGAGGAAATTTTGAGAAAAATATCCAGAGACCACATTCTTTCAGAGAGTCCTGTATTTCAGCTGAAGTTATTTGTGGATTTTTCTTTGCATCCAGAACAATTTTCCTGTCAGTTGTAGCTGAAATGTTTGTTGGTCTACCTGACCGTGGTTTGGTTTCAACAGAATCCCTCATTTTCCACTTCTTCATTAGAGTTTGAACTCTCAGTTCCTTGGATATCTTCACTTTTATCTAGTTTTGAGGCTTGTCTTTGTGAGATATATGTATAACGATACATTTTCATCAAATTTTTCCATGATGAACGCAAGAGGGAAATTTTTGAGGGTCTTCAGACGTTAAAAATCTATGATATTTCTCCCCTTGTGGGTCTAATCAGTCAAAACACAAGCAACATATTTTGGTTTGTCTTGTGTAACATCAGGACTTTCAGACTAAGACCTGAAATTGTGACTAAACTTGGACTTTCGGTTTGGTGTCCCTTTACAGACTGTCTTTCACGTTTGCTTCTAGTTTCTGTTTGGTTGTATTAACCCACTTCTTTGAGTTTCTGAGGCTTCGTGTTTGTTCTCTTTGAATAAAAACCTCTTGACCTTAATCAGGAAGTTTAATCCATTAACCCCGACACATCACGGCCTCATCACAGCCAATCAACCATTCTCCACGACCGATCCAATAACTGGACTCTGCTCTCCACTATTGACCCGGCATCACTTCATTTATTCATCCATCCATCCACTGATGCAGACACCAAACCTTGACTAGCTGAGGAGCAGACGCAGCCGCGACGGCGAGTTTCGGCTCTGATATGACGAAAGAGGCGCGATAATAAACGCGAGCGAAGTGATGAACGGAGGGATGAGTGACAGAAGAGACGGATCGAAGGTGAAGTGACCTGTTGGAGCCGCTCCGTTGGGAGGGAGTCAGAAAAATCAGCCTGAACCTGTCGATGCGTCACCAACATGAAGTGAGAATCAATAATGACCTATTTGGGTTTGAGACGGCGAGGATTCGTCTCCGCTTTCATCCCGAGGTCACGGGTTGATGCAGCTCAGAGTCTCTGAAGCTCATTAGCTCCTTTTGTGTATTCAACGCTCCGAACCAGGAGCAGATTTTAAGGGAGGAGAGTGACAAAGTTCGACTGTTGTCACCTGCTAGTGCTCATGGGAAATGGAGTCTTCATCCCAAAACCAAAAAGTGACCATAAGTACCAGCTTTGGGGCCAAAACTGAGCCCAATTGCCTTATTCAGAGCGCTCTTGGGGGCAAAAAAACAATATTGGGGGCAAAAACTGAGCTAACTGAAACCATGAGCCAAAACTGACCTGAGCCCCAAAATGTCTGCATGGACTATTTTGCTTATCTTGACCATAAAACAGTCAAAAATTGTCCAATACCTGGGCCCATTTTTTCTGGAATACTTTGAACTTTCAATATCTTGAGTTATTTCAAATGTACTGTATGTTATAAGAGAGAAAAACACTTAAAACTGAAGAAAAACACAAAGAGAGAATTTGACGTTAGAGGTTTAGTGAAGAAAAAAAACACTTCAAACTAGGATTGAAAAAAAAAGTACGAGCAGAAGTTTAAAATTTGGACATAAACAACATTTACACTAATGTTCATGAGATTTTTTCTCTTAATTTGTAAACAAATAAATATTTAACAGCATCACTAGATCCTCCAGCATCTCACAGCTTCTCCCTGTCATTGCACAAAAACCACAGAAGGATGTTTTCTCCTCTTCATGACAGAAAAACTGAACCTGGAAGTAAAGGAGAAAGATATTCAGCCACTCACACATACTGTACAGAACAAACAAGGCATGGATCAGTATTTATAAAGATTAGAAACAATAAAAGACTCAACACATTTCTGAGACTGCAGAAAAACTGCACGGCTCGTAAAACACACATTTTGGCATATCGTACCAACACAGGACGTTATCAGTTCTAAAAATGTAACTAGGTATTGTCAACAGTAAAATACACACATATTGAACAAATATGACTCATTACATCCTTCCAAAACAGACATAACAAGCTTTAAATTATGCATAAAATCACATTTATGAAGTAAAAAGTAGACAGAGAGAGTTTCATTCATTCATCTAACGATACCTTTTCTCACATGAAGCTGCTCCTTTTTTCTCAGGATCATGTAGAAGCTTTAGAGAAGCTTTTTTTTGGCATTTTTGGACAAACTTCGCTCTGTTTTTTTTTGAGCTTCCCTCTCATCTATTCGCTCTGCAGTCTGTGTGTTTAATTCATTTATTTCCTTAAATGTATTAATTCCACTTGGGTGCGAAAACAGGCGGCAAAATGCCCCCAAAAACACGTCGAACTTAGAGTGGCGAGAACCTCTGTATGCCTCAGGACACATGATGTCGATGTTTGTCGTAGTGTTTGATGTTTTTAATCATTTACTGAAGGTTTTTTATGGGTTTTGATCTGTGATGCAGATGTTTAGACGCTCTGGGTTGGAAACAGGAAGAAGAAAGTCGTCAGGAGTTAAACGCTTTAAGTTGAAGTCAGAGTTTTAAAGTTCACCCTCAGAGCGTCGCTCTCTCTGTTTTCATGTTGACTCTCTTTGTTAACAGCCCCATGGCGCCGTCACAGCGGGTCTCCTCACGCCACGCCACACGTCGTTAGGGGGCAGCGTGTGCAGTTGTGACATGTGTCATCGAGCGTCGACCTTTGGAGAGAAACAACAACAACGACACACCAGCCTGTGTGTTCGTGTCAGTTTATAGAGAGATAATCACGACTTCATGAGATAAAGAGCGAGTCTCTGTGTGGAAACGACTCAAACTCCTGATGTCGTGGCGGCTGCTCCCGGGTCAGCACCGTCTTCAAAGCGTGGACAGAAGCAGGACGATAAAAACCTGCTTGTTGAGGAAACATTTCTCTGACATGGACCTCGCGGCGTTTCCCACGCTGAGAGCAAAATGAGGCGATTGTTGCAGAGAAACTCACATGATTCCTCTGAAGTGGCTGTTATTCAGAGCCGTGAACGAGCGGACGATCAGAAAATTAAAGAGAAACTCAACGACTGTCGACTGGACGACAAAAGATGTTTGTCTGCGAGGAAAATGTGTCAGAATGTTTTTATGTCAGGATCAGGATCTGGGTTTGATCAGGACTGAGTTAAAGAGTCAGATTAGTTTGACTTAAAGGAGGAAAGGAAAGATGAATGGAAAGAAAAGGAAGGAAAAATAAGGATGGAAAAAGAGGGAAGGAAGGACAGATAAGGAAAGAAAAGAAAAGGAAAGAAAAGGAAAAAAGTCAAGGAAGGAAGAAAGAAAGGAAAGAAAAGGAAAGGAAAAAATGAAAAATAAGGACAAGAAAGAGAGAAAGGAAGAAAGGAAAGAAGTAAGGAAAAAAGGATGGAAAGGAAAGGAAGGAAGAAAGGAAAGAAGGAAGGATGGGAGGATGGAAAGGAAAGGAAGGAAGGAAGGAAGGAAGGAAGGAAGGAGGGAAGGAAGGAAGGATGGAAAGGAAAGGAAGGATACAAGGATGGATAAGGAAAGAAAGGAAGGAAGAAAGAACAGATAAGGAAAGGAAAAAATGAAAAATAAGGAAAAGGAAGAGAGGAAGGAAGAAAGGAAAGAAGGAAGGATGGAAGGATGGAAAGGAAAGGAAGGATAAAGGATGGCGAGGACAGGAAGGAAGGAAGAAAGGAAGGTAAAAAGGAAGGAAAGAAGTAATGAAGGAAGGATGGCTAAAGAAAGGAAGGAAGGCATGAAGGAAGGGAAGGAAGGAAGGAAGGATTAAAGGAAGGAAGGACCGATATAGAAAGGAAAGATGAGGAAAGGAGAGAAAGGAGAAATAAGAAAAAGGAAGAGAGGAAGGAAGAAAGGAAGGACAGACAAGGAAAGGAAAGAAAAGGAAGAAAGTAAAGGAAAGAAGAAAGGCAAGGAGGAAAGGAAGGATGAAAGGACAGATAAGAAAAGGAAAGGGAAGAAAAATGTAGGAAAGGAGGAAGGAGGGAAAGACAGATAAGGAAAGGAACGAAAAGGAAGGAAGGAAGTAAGGAAGCAGGAAGGACAGATAAGTGAAAGAAAGGAAAAATAAGGAGAGGACAGGTAAGGAAAGGAAAGGAAAAGACGAAGAGTGATGATAGAAAAAGGAAAGAAAGGAAAAGGGAAGGCAAGAAGGGAGGAAGGAAAGTAAAGGAAGGAGAAAGAAGGAAAGATTTTAACACTTATAAGTGAAGGTTGAAGGAATGAAGGAAGCCAGGTTGTGAATAAAGAAGGAAGGAAAGGAAAAAGAAAAACTGTCCCTAATATTTCTCCTCCTTCCTTCTGATCTGTTTCTCTCTCTTTCTGATTTTCTTTGTCATTAATCTTGTCTTTCAGTCCTTGATGTGTTTTCTTAACTCTCAGATTTTTACTTTTTGAACAGAACAGATGCAGTTCATTAATATTATTGTTGTATTTATTTCATAAATGTCTGGATAAAAACACAACAACAGGAAAAGTCTCAGAGCTTTTAGTTTCTCTGATGGAAAGAAATCTTCAGCTCCTGATTTAAAAAAAAAAAAAAAAAAAGAGCTGAGGGTTATAAATAATAGGATTCTCTCTCTCTGAGATCTTAAAGAGAAGGAAAAATCTCCTGCCTGTTCGTTATTTCCCACATGGAAACGGCAGCAGTCGCTATAATTAGCCGCTGGTGAAACTATTTGTTGTGGCAGAAGTGCAAACGAATATAAGAGCATCAGCGTTTTCATTAGGAGCAGCAGCTCAAATCCCAGTCTAATAAAGAAATAACACTCACACATTAAGAAATTACAAGCTGCTCCTGCAGAACGGGATTGTTTTAATGCTGTAATACATCCACACACACACACACACACATATGAACACACACTCAGGAGGAAAAGTGAGTAATATCTGAGCCCCATGGTGACACAAAAAAACGGTGTTTGGACCATCGAATCCTCCTGACGAATCACGGAGCGATAACGCGGCGCTCTGTGAAGACGCCGTTCTCTCATATTAATGGCCTGGTGGTTTACCGAGCCGTGCTGATTGGTTAAGTTTATTCAGGCATCAGTTAGAGAGCCAATCAATAAGAGTTAACCGGCCTTTTGACTCCAGAGGAGGAAGAGGAGGAGGATGGAGGTCTGCGTTTGTTTCTGGCGTTTTTATCTCTTGTTGTGTCTTCAGACTCTGTTTCTGAACATCTCAGCATTTTTCTTATCTCAACCACAGTTTCTGCTTTTTCCCAGAGACACACGACCGTGAGACCTCACATCTAATCGCAGACAGTGCAATAATTATTTACCCTGAAATGTGTCAAGATATCAGATGTTTTCTGTTCTACACCAGAGAGACAAACTGTTAAAAACCAACTTTACAAAAGACACAATCTAAGAGGTAAAAAGAGGCAAAAACAGAAGAGGGTTAAAGAGTTCTTTGAAAATGGATAAAAACATATTTCTGAGAGAAGAATTATGTTTTCCAACAGATTTCAGTAGTTGACCAACATTTCAAAGTTTTTAGGTTCATTATTTTTTAGTATTTTTAATTTGAGCACCCAAAAATGTCAGGTGGTGCAACCAAATATATGAAAATATATTTATATGTTCCTGTTATTTTTTCTGTGTGAAATTATTGGCAAGTATCTCTCAAGTGTCTGTAGTGACTCATACATTTTCATTTTGTGTGTTTCATTTCTTTTATTTGTGAATAAGATAAATAATTTGATGTTAAAATAACATTTCACATTATTACATTGGTTGTACCACCTGACATGGAAATTGTTCCAGTCACCAATGAAGTGAAAAAACCTTTTTTATCAGTATTTCAGAGAAATCTACAAACTTTTCCACTTGGTCACAAATATCATTTGGGCTCCTCTGGCTGATGCAGTTTCCTGTTTCCTGTTTTATTCTCTTCACTTTAAAATAAAAGTCTAATGTTACGGTTGCACCACCCTGACATTTGACAAGGTGAAAAATACGGGACAAAAGTTTTTTAAATTTCTCAACAGCTTTAAAATTCTTTTTATTTGCAAAGAATGTTTGCAAAGAAAGGGACGTCAGGTCATCGACCCATGTACATGTCCATCAATATGTATTGTCCCTATTTTAGAAATAAATAAACTCTTTACGAGTCAGGGACATTTACCCAACTTCATTCATGCTTTGTTTTCATTTTACTATACTCAAAAATGGTTGTAAAGTTATATTATTGGATGACTTATTGGTCCTTACATGTTTCTGTATTGCTGACTGAGTCTTGGTTGTTTCAAATTGAGCTGTTGTAGTATAATATAATATATCTAAATGAGATGTTTGATTTGTATTTTCATTAAATGTATGGACTTGTGAAATCACATTAAAAAAAAAAAAAGAATTAAAAAAAAAACATTAATTAAATCCTAACTCTTAAAACTTAGCGTCCGGTGGTAAAAGTTGCAAAAAAAGGGACAAAAATTGGCGTTTACATTGGGATAAGACCTGGGGATATTTCGAAAAGTAGCAAAAATGTTTCAAAAGTGGCAAAAAAAAAAAAAAAAAAGAGTCGGGAGTGACTAAAATGGCCAAAAAAGCAACAAAAATTAGCAAGCAACTTTTCGAGGGAGCTTTAAGAAATTCATTAAGTAGCAAAAAATTGTGAAAAAAATGACAAAAAAAGAGTAAAAAGTGGTTAAAACAGTCCAAGCCAACAAAAATTGGCGGGGAAGTTGTAATTAAACTTGGGAAATAGCCTGTTTGTGGCAAAAAAAAAAAAGGTGACAAAAATGGTGAAAAGCGTAATATATATACATATATATAAAAGACAGGAAGTAACCCGGACAATAGTGAAAGTATCAAAAAATGGTCCAAACGTGGCAAAAAACACAGTGAAAGGTGACTAAAATGGCTTAAAAAGCAACAAAAAATTGCAAGAAAATTTTTGGATGAAGTTTAAAAAATAATCAAAAAGGGGCAAAAATAGTGAAAAAATTGACAAAACAGTCCAAGTCAACAAAAATGGATGGAAAGTTGGAATTAAGCTTGGAAAATAATCAGTTTGTGGCAAAGAAAAAGGTCCAAAAGATTGAAATGTGTCAGAAAATTGGAGAAATGAATAAAACCTGTCTGTAAAAGGATGATAAAAACGCAGGTTCAGAGAAACACCGAATGCAGCAGCAGATGTTTACAACTTTGATTTTTCTTCATCTTATAACTGTGAGAAAAAAGTCTTTCTGTGTAAGATATGGTTTCTTACGTTTCCTCTTTTTTCTCTCCTCTCAGATCCACTCTCTGCAGACCTGGACCAGTACGACGTGGTGTCTCTCACTGATGCTCTCAGAGGTTTTCTGCAGGATCTGTCAGTCCCCATCATCCCGACTTCAGTCTACAGCGAGCTGGTCTACACCGCTCAAGGTACAGAACTTTTAAAACACAAGAATCAGTCACAGTCAGACGATCGAGGAAGATTTCATAAGTGTTTCTCACCATGAATGATAAAAGTGGAACCGCGACCCACATAAATGTAGTTTTCCTGTGGCTGTGAGCAGCATTTCACGGCGGCTGACTGGCGAGCGCTCGGCCCTCCAGCTGCCTCGTGCGCTCTCCGCTCTCACGCACGGCAGGTTTCGACTCAACCCGAGCTCAGGACGGGTTTTTTAGCCTCTGTCACTTGGCATGAGCGTTGACACTCGTCACACTCAATCATTTTTCACCACTTTTTGATAATGTTGGCTATTTTCTGTGTGTTTTCCGAGTTTTATCATTACTTTTTTTGTCAATTTTTTATGATTCCCCACATTTTTTTGTCACTTTTCAGCCCTTTGTTTTGCACCATTTGGATAATTTTTTGCTACTTTCTGACCATTTTCTTAGTTTCCTCTCAATTTCAATGCCAATTCATGTTACTTACAGCAATTTAAGTCACTTCTCAATCATTTTTCACCACTTTTTGGACCACTATTGTTACTTTTTGGAGTGTTTCCGAAGTCTTCTCCCTATTTTTATGCCAAATTTTGATTCTTTTTCACCGTTTTAATCGCTTTTCACTTCTTTTTTGCCACTTTTGCATCATCTTTTGCTACTCTCTGACCATTTACCAAGGTTCCTCCCAATTTTCTTGCCAATTTATGTTGCTTACGACAATTTAAGTCACTTCTCAATTTTTTTCCAGCACTTTTTGGACCACTATTGTCACTTTTTGGAGTGTTTCCAAGTCTTCTCCCAACTTTTTGCCAGTTTTTGTTGCTTTTTTGCCATTTTAGTCACTTCTTTCTTTTTTTTTCACCACTTTTTGACAATTTTGGCTATTTTCTGTGTGTTTTCCGAGTTTTATCATTACTTTTTTTGTCAATTTTTTATGATTCCCCACATTTTTTGTCACTTTTCAGCCCTTTGTTTTGCACCATTTGGATAATTTTTTGCTACTTTCTGACCATTTTCTTAGTTTCCTCTCAATTTCAATGCCAATTCATGTTACTTACAGCAATTTAAGTCACTTCTCAATCATTTTTCACCACTTTTTGGACCACTATTGATACTTTTTGGAGTGTTTCCGAAGTCTTCTCCCTATTTTTATGCCAAATTTAGATTCTTTTTCACCGTTTTAATCGCTTTTCACTCCTTTTTTGCCACTTTTGCATCATCTTTTGCTACTCTCTGACCATTTACCAAGTTTCCTCCCAATTTTCTTGCCAATTTATGTTGCTTACGACAATTTAAGTCACTTCTCAATCTTTTTCCAGCACTTTTTGGACCACTATTGTCACTTTTTGGAGTGTTTCCAAGTCTTCTCCCAATTTTTTGCCAGTTTTTGTTGCTTTTTTTGCCATTTTAGTCACTTCTTACTCTTTTTTTCACCACTTTTTGACAATTTTGGCTATTTTCTGTGTATTCCGAGTGGCAATTTAAGTCACTTCTCAAACTTTTTTCACAACTTCTGGACCACTATTGTCACTTTTTGGAGTGTATCCTAAGTCTTCTCCCTATTTTTTGCCAATTTATGATGCTTTTGTTACTCTCTGACCATTTTCTTAGTTTCCTCTCAATTTCAATGCCAATTCATGTTACTTACAGCAATTTAAGTCACTTCTCAATCATTTTTCACCACTTTTTGGACCACTATTGTTACTTTTTGGAGTGTTTCCGAAGTCTTCTCCCTATTTTTATGCCAAATTTTGATTCTTTTTCACCGTTTTAATCGCTTTTCACTCCTTTTTTGCCACTTTTGCATCATCTTTTGCTACTCTCTGACCATTTACCAAGTTTCCTCCCAATTTTCTTGCCAATTTATGTTGCTTACGACAATTTAAGTCACTTCTCAATCTTTTTCCAGCACTTTTTGGACCACTATTGTCACTTTTTGGAGTGTTTCCAAGTCTTCTCCCAATTTTTTGCCAGTTTTTGTTGCTTTTTTGCCATTTTAGTCACTTCTTACTCTTTTTTTCACCACTTTTTGACAATTTTGGCTATTTTCTGTGTATTCCCAGTGGCAATTTAAGTCACTTCTCAAACTTTTTTCACAACTTCTGGACCACTATTGTCACTTTTTGGAGTGTATCCTAAGTCTTCTCCCTATTTTTTGCCAATTTATGATGCTTTTGTTACTCTCTGACCATTTTCTTAGTTTCCTCCCAATTGTCTTGCCAGTTAAGGTTGCTTTGTGGCAATTCAAGTCAGCTTTCTGCCGTATCTGGACGCCAAGACGACGACCCTGTACTCTCTCGTCAGCGTCAAATTTCTTCTAATCTCCTGACAGCTTCTGGATTATAAATATGAAAAAAAAACAAATCTGCCAACACGGCTCGCGGCCAACTTCTCTGTCTTTTCTCATTTCTCTACAACTGACCTGCCTGTTCACCTCTTCACCTGCCGCCCACCTCTCCTCTTCTCCGGCTTTTAGGGACTCTCACAGCCTCATCCATATTTAATGCGCTCTACCTGTACTTTTGGTGTTTCGTGCTCGGCGTGGGCGCTCTGCGTGCCTGTGTGTGCGAATAAAAGAAAGTCAAAGACACACACACACACACACAAACGAGGGGACGTATAAAAACGGTGCACCTGAAGATTTGTCTGCAGGAAGTCTCCCTCCAAAAATATTCCTTGACTCAGCTCCTCGACATGAACTTCAAGTGAAATCCCCTCAATTATGTAAGCACTCTCTCTCTCTCTCTCTCTCTCTCTCTCTCTCTCTTTCCATCCTCGTCCTGTTAAGTGACAGCCCTTTTTTTTTGTTTTACTTATTCATGGAAACATTTTAAGTCGGGATAAACCACTTTAAAAGGATTCATCAAGTATATCCTGCAGGTCGACCAAAGTCAAACCCGTTGAAATTGAACTTCAGAGTTCGGAGGAGGAGGAGGCTTCGTCCTGTGAAATCTGAGGGAATAAGAAAACTGTTTTTAGCTCTCGAGCATATCATCGGTACCTCAGGGATCAGTCATGCAATAATATTGCAATATCCCCTCAAAAATAAAGCTCTGGCTGGAGGCATGAGTCATGGGAATTTTGCTCTGTTCCTTTTCTTTTAGCAGCCACTTCAGGCTGCGCTCGACTCGGCCTCAGTGTCTGGATTCAAGAGAGTTCACGAGATGTGTTTAAAGTGGAAGAAGAGCCGCACTTCTGCAGAGAACCACAAACAAACGAGGGTTCAACTCGAGCTTTTTGTGGTTTTATTTGGAGCAGCGACAGAAATCAGGTGGTTATCAATCGGGGAAAAGGAACAAATTTGACAAACGAGAAAAAAGAGCAACTCCAGCTCAGACTATTTTGCTTATCTTGACCATAAAACTGTCAGAAAGTGTCCTGTGAGTCGGTGCTTGGGCCAGTTTTTTTCTGGAATACTTGAAACTTTCAATATCTGGTGTCTGAAAAAAACACTTAAAACAAAAGTCGTGACTGAATTTTACAGGATGAGCTGAAAATTGGAACATAAAGAAACATATGAACACTGATGTTTATGACTTTTTTTCCTCTCATTCGGTATAAAAAGAGGTATTAACAGCATTACTGGATCCTCCAGGATCTCAGATCTTTGCACAAAAGACACTGAAGGATTTTTTTCTCCTCTTCTTGACAGAAAAACATACGGAAGAGGATGAGGGCCACTGAGAAAAAAAAAAATTCCAAAAAAAAANTTTGTTTGACGTGTTTTATCTTCTTCACTAAACCTCTAACATCCAATTCTCCGTTTGTGTTTCTCCTCAGTTTAAAGTGTTTTTCTTTCACATAACATGCAGTAAATTGGAAAAAACACCTGATATTGAAAGTTCAAAGGGTTAAACAATGCCACAGTGAGATTTTAGTGTGTGACCTTTCTTTTTTTGGTGTTTTATTGGACAGTCAGTGTATATCGTCTTGTTAAAACAGCATCAAAACTGTAGATTTTAGTCTCAGAAACGTCCACATGCTGCAGCTTCAAACCTCTTCAAACACACATGGAAAGAGTTAATAAAACTCGCCTGAGTGATAAAACACAAAGACGCTCTCTGTGTCTCTCTCTGTCCGTCCTTTCACCGTCTAATCCCTGAGATTTCTCGATACTGTACCAGAAAAAAAAAAAAAATCCCCTCTGATTCTTTTTTATTTCCAACTTTTCTCCTGCGGCTGTCCCGCTCTCAGGGAGACAACTCATCCTCTCATCTGTTTGATCTGAGTCCATTTTTTTCCAGTCATCTGTGGAAATCCCCCGGATCTGCTCGCAGAGAGAGCGATAAAACGCCCCGGGGCTGAAGAGGAGGATTTTTAAAACCTTTTTTTTTTAAAAACCTACTGACCCACCAGTGTGACAGAGACCAGTGGGTAAAAACAAACACAGAGGCTTTTTTTGTTCTGTGTGTTTTAAGAAGCTCAATTATATCCTAAAGTGGAGACTCGCTGAGTGAAACTCCACTTGACCGTAAAACTGGTCCACTTCTTTTTTATCTGCAGACTGAAATTTAGGAGCATGACTTTCCAAAAACATCCTTCTTTCCCTCAGACAACTTCATTCCTAATATTTCAAACAATTTAAAGACTCAGTGAGGACATTTCTAAAAGCTGGTTCTCAGTTTCTGTACATGGTTATGTGACCGGCGCCAGATCTAGGGGAAGCTGGGCCAGTAACAGTAACTCATCAAAATCAACTTCATATAACAGTCATGTTCCATCTCAGCTGTGAAATGTTCAAAAAACACTC
>RPOG01003776.1:0-30000 GCA_008086565.1 Thalassoma bifasciatum | reverse complement strand
AACGAGACCAAAGCAAAAACCCGGACAAGTCAAAACCAATACCAAGGCAGAGACAAGCCAAGACCAAGACTAAGACTGAGACCGAGACAAGCCAAGACCAAGACTAAGACTGAGACCAAGACAAGCCAAGATCAAGGACCAAGACTGAGAACGAGAGAAACCAATTCCAAGACCAAGGCACAGACAAGCCAAGACCAAGACTATGACTGAGACCGAGGCACAGACAAGCCAAGACCAAGACTATGACTGAGACCGAGACCCAGATAAGCCAAGACCAAGACCAAGACCAAGGCAGAGACAAGCCAAGACCAAGGCACAGACAAGCCAAGACCAAGACCAAGGCACAGACAAGCCAAGACCAAGACTATGACTGAGACCGAGACCCAGATACGCCAAGACCAAGACTGAGACAGAGACCCAGATAGGCCAAGACCAAGACTAAGACTGAGACCGAGACAAGCCAAGATCAAGGACCAAGACTGAGAACGAGAGAAACCAATACCAAGACCAAGACCCAGGCAAGCCAAGACCAGGAGTGAGACTGAGACCAAGACCAAGACTGAGACAGAGAAAAGCTAAGACCAAGACCCTGGCTAAGACTAAGATCATGACCCAGACTAGTTAAAACCAAGACTGAGACCAGGCCGAGAGCAAGACCAAGACAGAGACCCAGGCAAACCAAAACCAAGACCAAGATTGACACAGGCCAAGACCCAGTACCAGACCAAGACAAGCCAAGACTTTGAAACAAATTAAATTGAAATTAGATTATAATAACCTTAGCAACTGAACTGTATATATCCTGTTATTTATATAATGATGTTTCTCTAATAATATTTATATTTATAACAGACTATATTTTCCTGCTGTCTACTTCACAGAGTCAACTTTTCTCTTCACTGTCACCAGAAATCTGCTCTGTTTGTTCGTCTTGGCTGAAATTACAATGCGGTGACATCACATGGTGACGTCAAAAAATTAGATAATTAAATACGGGTCCCGGCCATGCACAGTACAGGACCGTTTTTTACTGCATCAGTACCTAAATATCAATTTAGTACCGGTATACGGAACCACCCCAGTTCCTAAAATTTCAGGTTAATTCTGTTTAAAGAGACTTTTGGTAGAAAAAAGCATCTGGAATGAAAGTTGTGATTGAACATTGTGAGGTTTTGGTCTGAACAAACACATCTGAAGATCCAGACGGGGATAAATGGACTCAGCCCCCCCGCTGAGCGACCCCTCACCCTGCGTCATAAACCCTGCACGCCGCGCGCCCGGGCACAGCTGTTTCCTTGTTTGCGGTGGTAAAAAGCCTGCGGTGAGCGCGTTCGTCAATACGTCTGCTCCTCTGCAAACACGGCCCTTTGTCTGAGCGCCGGCTCGTACAGGAAAGCAGCGGTATCATCCCCCGTGTGTGAGTGTGTGTGTGTGCGGCGGCCTCCTGCTGTGTCATCTTTACAAGCATCCATACATGAAGCTGCTGTGATTCTCTCCACGGCGTCTGTCAGGCTCGCCGGCTGCTGGCAGCTGGTCGCTCCGCCGCCTCTGAATCCCAATCACTGATGTCCTGCCAAGGCCCAACATCTCCTCAAAGCCGGCGGCGTGCGGTTTGGCTGCACGCTCGGACGGGTACTGATGGAGGTGCTGCACATCGGGAGGCACAGCAGGAGCGTCTGCTTGGTGCTCGCCATGTTTGAGACTTTGCGACTTTGCGAGAAATTACACTATGTACAAATACGTACGTCGTAGGTCGGACAGACTAGGTGAAAGTCGGCGAGCGTCTGTGTGTCTACGTAGGCGGAAATAGAGAGAAAACACTTAGGACCAGTGTAGCACCGCCTTTTCAAGAGGGGCTGAAGACGAGTTGACGACTTAAATTGAAACAAACACAAACTTGTGGGGGCAACAGTCAGCTCAGCTCCGTTTAAAAGGTAAAAACACCTCAAAAAAAGGCCGAGACCTGAGGTTAACCTCACATTCAGCTTTGATCAGGAATGAAAGTCTGAGACTGTCAGTTTACAGTGACAGTTCCTCCAACTGTTAGATGTGGATTTGAACTTTGCTGCACTTTAAAACACCTTATCCACAAAATATTACGCCTTCAAGAGACAAGTTTCAGCATTCATCCATATCTACGCACTTTTAAAGTACGTTTAGGAAGTTTTTGGGGACTTTGCTGCAACAAAAAGAGTCAAAAAGTAGAAATGGGAAAGAGACGATCAAAAGTTTATGACCACAGTATTTTAAAGACAAATCTGCACAAAAATTAGGATTAAACAACATTTTCTGACAGGTATCCACACTGACATGACCAGGGATGGGTATTGATACTCTCCAATTCCTTCTGTGAATTTTCTGTGTACAAAAAGTAGCTTTACAGATTTTTTTTGTGTCAACACTTTATTGAGTTTATAATAAAATAAATATGAAATTGGTCAATGAATTGAAATATCTCTGGATGTAAATACATAAACAAGTAAAAAAATAGCATATTAGGTGATGTCAATGTATTGTTTTATTGTATGTCATTGACTGAAGTTGGCCGCCTGTCAGTGTTTTGAGTTTCTTGGAACCTTGAGCTTGCCGTAGTTTTGCTGCACTTCCTGTTAAGAAAACATTTAGCTTTTACTTTTTTCACATTTTTAGGTTTTGTGGTATGTTTCTGTTATGAAAGTTGAAATTCTGTTTTAAAACTTAAGTTATATCAATATGTGCTAACAGCTAGCATATCAATGCAATTTCCCATATAAGTTAGCATGAAGCTAACACTATGTTTTCTATATTGGTTCTTGGTACATTTTAGGAAATGTGACATGTTGAGTGTATTAAATCTGAATCTTTTGTGACGGAGTTATGTACATTTCTTGGTGTGTTCAGTTTATTATTACAGGTAATTTTGGAAATTTGGAGTTTGAATACAACAAATCAAGGAGGTTTGTCTATCTAGGTTTGTTTATGAGGTCTGAACTGTGTATCTCATCGTCAATAAACTTGTAAATGGCTGCAGATTGATCAGAGTCAAGTGGTTTTATTTGTTTTATCATTGCAGAAATCTACAACATAATTGGCGAGCCAGCCAGGTTTCAGCAGACATTCATAATAACAACTATATGACATTTTTAAATTTGTTTTGGTTTTCCTTGATGCTGGCTTTCAGTCACTGTGATGTGAAATATTACTTAAAAGAAAGTTCTTGTATTAAGACATTATTCTAATTTCAAGAAATTAGATGAGCAAATTCTCCTTAGCTGATTGGACGTTTTTCTTTCCATGTTACAAGTGATTTGGATGTAAATTTTAATTTTTTTTGTCTTTAAATATCTAGAAATTGGACATTTCCTGGACTGGTCAGTTAAATGTGACTCAAATCAAGTCGAAAAAGACAATTCTGACAAATAATAAGCAACAAACACTGGCTTAGATTTCATTTTTTGCAGTTTAATCTTCCTCCTCTGGCGTCTTCATGTTGATTTTTGTTGCTGTTTACTCAGACTCGTTATTCCTTACCACTCTAGACCAGTGGTTCCCAACCTTTTCCAACTCATGGCCCACTTTTAAGTCTCAAACATTTTCGCGGCCCACCTCCGGTCCTATAGATACAGATACAGAGGCCATATAATGCTTTTTTGGGGCACTTTTTTCATATATACATTAATATATCTGAACATATTTAAGCCTCGGGATACCAAACCTGATAGGGCAAAAAAGAAAAACAACCCAAACTTTAAAATGACTGGCATTTTATAAACCATTGTTCAATCCAAAACCTACAAAAAACTGGCGAAATTGTCAGATTTTCAGGTTTCATAACCAACAACATTTATAAACAAAGCAAAAAAGAAAAGAGAGAAGCTTATCAATGTCACCCTGATTCGCATGTAAAAAAAAAGCTACGCTATTCTCTGCTTTTCCTGCTTTTTCTTCACATGTAAAACATTATTGTTTGATTTTATTTTTGTGTTATTACATCCCCACACACAGACACATAAAAATCATACTTTTTGGAAGTGATTTGGCGGCCCACTTGCAATACCTTCGCGGCCCACCAGGGGGGCACGGCCCACAGGTTGGGAATCACTGCTCTAGACGTCTGTTTTTTTGTCTTTTTTTTAGTTGGAAACAGATTCATTCTGTGTCATGCACACATCACAATGGTTGGCCAAGCTGTTGTTACCTGTAGGCGAGCCGTGTTGCCATGTTTGACACTTACCCCCATTTGTGAAACAACATTTATTGAAGTGAAAGCGCCAGTTCGTGGCGTTCATAGGACCCTGATTTTGATGAACCTGGTTTTCTGTTTTTGCAGAGAGTCAGAGCGTGGAGGAGTGTGGAGAAAGACTGAAGCAGATCCTGGAGTCTCCCAGCATCCCTCAGGCCAACCACCAGCTCCTGGTTCACCTGAGCAGACACCTGGCCCGGGTCAGCCAGCAAACCCAGAGCGCCCCCCGCCTGCTGGGACAAGCTTTCAGCGAGGTCGTCTTCCAACACTCTGCTCTCAGGTACGAAACTTCTAACAGTCAGACTTTCTGTTGACTTCCTGTTTGTTGAAATCAGGAAAGGTGTAATAACTGCATTTTCAGACATCCTCAGGTGAAAAAGCATCAGATGAAACTGTCTCAGACAAAAAGGCTTTTTTTATTTTACTTTTCTTATCCTTTTCTCTCTGGGGGGTTACACGAAATATAATTAATATGCGCCCACAACAATCCTGGCGCTGCATTAAAACACACAAAATAAAGTTTTAGCAGTTTTAGAACTTTCTGCCCTTGATGATGTCACAACATTCCGGAACTCTGAGGTTTTTTTAAAGGAAACTAACGACCTTTACCTTTTTTGTTTTGTTTTATTCACCTTTTAACCCTATAAAGCCCAACACATCAAAACACGGTCAGAAAAATATTGTTTTATCATATCATTCATGATGTGCTCTGCATTGAAATACAAAACAGTAAGTTTTAGCTAATGCTAGCCGTTCTCTATCTTTTGTTTACGCCATTGCTAAAATATATTGATTTATTAACTTATGGTTAAAAGGTAGGTAGAGAGCTAACTTCATATAATATTTTTTTTTAATTGGAATACCCAGCCGATACTACTGTGTGTTGCTAATCGTAGCTAGCTTTCGTAGTAGCAGTCGCTTTTAACAACAAATTTACATAACTTTATTTGTAGCAGAACAGCTAGCATTAGCTAAAACTTGCGCATCTTGATGACGTTTCGTGTACCCCCAGTAAAAAAAAAAAAAGTAGAAAAAAATCAAATTAATAAAGCTGTTTTGTCCGAGACAGTTTCAGCTTAGCACATAGCAAAATAGCAAACATTTTGGCGTCTCCTCATTGCTTTCAATGGCTTCAGGGTGACTTGATCCAAGTTTTGGGATAAAAGTCAAAATATGAGGCAAAAAAGTCAACATTATGAAAAAAGTAGAACTCATGAATTGAAAAAAATAGAAATTTTTGGATGACATTTTTGGATACAAAGTCAGATTTTTTAGAAAAACTCGGAAGAATGAGATAAAGGTTGGAGTTATGAGATTTAAAAGTGGAAATTATGAGATAAGAGGTATACATTTTGAAACAAAAAGTCTTAATTGTTCAATATCTAAGTCAAAACTTTGACAAAATAAAGTCAAAATGATAAGAAAAAGTCAGATTTTTATCTACCAGCAGGTAGCGACTAGCGGCTAGCGTTTGCTAAAACTTACTGTTGTGTATTTTCATGCCGTGCTATTGTTGCTGTGGTCGCATCTTAATAATGTTTTATGAACCCCTCAGTAAAAAAAAGCAAAAAAAAAAGCAAAAAAGAAGCTGTTTTGTCCTGAGCATGTGACAAAATAGCGAACATTATGGCGTCTCCTTATGACCTTTAAAGACTTCAAGGTCACTTGATTGAAATTTTGAAATCAATGTCAAAATTTGAGGCAAAAAAGTCAACATTATGAGATAAAAATAGAAATTATGAATTGAAAAAGTATGAATTATTGGATGCATTTTTGGATACAAAGTCAATTTTTAGAGAAAAACTCAAAATAAGATATAGACCAAAGAGATTAAAAAGTAGAAATTATGAGCTAAGAAGTGAAATTTTTGAGACAAAAAGTCTGAAATATTAGATATCAGAGTCAAAACTTTGACAAATAAAGTCAAAATTACAGAAAAAGTCACATTTTTAGATCAAAAGTCTTGATAAAGAGATTGAAAGTTAAATTTTTGGCATTTTAGCAGGTAGCTAGAACTCACTGTTGTGTATTTTCATGCCGTGCTATGGTTGCTGTTGTCGCATCTTGGTAGTGTTTCATGGAGCCCCCAGTTAAAAAGGTTAAAACGTTAAAGGGTCAATGACAAATAGAGGGTCTAAAAACATATTTTTAAAAAGTTCTTTGAGAATGGATAAAAAACATATTTCTGAGAGAAGAATTAAGTTTTCTAACAGATTTCAGTAGTTGACCAACATTTCAAAGTTTTTAGGTTCATTATTTTTTAGTATTTTTAATTTGAGCACCCAAAAATGTCAGGTGGCTCAACCAAATATATGAAAACATATTTATATGTTCCTGTTATTTTTTCTGTGTGAAATTATTGGCAAGTATCTCTCAAGTGTCTGTAGTGACTCATACATTTTCATTTTGTGTGTTTCATTTCTTTTATTTGTGAATAAGATAAATAATTTGATGTTAAAATAACATTTCACATTATTACATTGGTTGTACCACCTGACATGGAAATTGTTCCAGTCACCAATGAAGTGAAAAAACCTTTTTTATCAGTATTTCAGAGAAATCTACAAACTTTTCCACTTGGTCACAAATGTCATTTGGGCTCCTCTGGCTGATGCAGTTTCCTGTTTCCTGTTTTATTCTCTTCACTTTAAAATAAAAGTCTAATGTTACGGTTGCACCACCCTGACATTTGACAAGGTGAAAATTACGGGACAAAAGTTTTTTAAATTTCTCAACAGCTTTAAAATTCTTTTCATTTGCAAAGAATGTTTTATTTAAAAAGGTTGAAGCATAAAATAATGCCACTGTGTTTTTAATTTCCATTTACAATAACTGACATTCAATTTTTAGAGTTTAATTACTGTGGATACTTGTCAGGACGGTTGCACCACCTGACATTTTGGGGGTTTGAGGAACCAAAACACAAAAAAACATGTTATATTTTAATAGTTTAAAGATGTGTTCAAATAACACAGGTTTCATAGAATAAAGAAATACATGTGATGAAATACTCAATTCATGATGGAAGGAAATATTGCACTCNTTTTTTTTTTTTTTTTTTTATTGTGACAATCTGAAACGTTGGAGTCATGAGAGGGAATTCCCACATGGCTGTGAAATGTGATTTATCCTCCAAAGTATTTCATTTTCCCATTTTTGGCCCACAAACACTGATTGTTTCCACTCCTCCTGCAAAAAACCCCGCAGTGATTTGGGTGGAGAGGGTTTTCCCGACTCATTCTCCGTTCATGAATCAGACGAACTAACCGTCTCCATCCTCGCATCCACCATCGCCCTCATCCATCCATCACAAAAACAATGTTTTTCCAGAAATTACAGAGGAATTCCTCAGTGAGTCAGAAACCGTTATTGTTTGTTTCACCTCTGACGTGCACAATCGGGCGGCGTATTCTCGCACGCCGTGTTATTCAAACCAGATTCCACCCGAGTGGAAACGTTGATTAATGTATACACACAGCGCTCTGAAAGTGTTTACACTGACACACATCTTCCAGTGTTTGAGCTTCTTATTGTCAACAAGTCTCCTGAAAGTATTCAATAACGACAATAAGGAGTTAATCCATCTGACAGGACTGTTTGCTGAGCTTTTATGTCAACAGATTCTTCTGTGGCACAACATCAAGATTCACACCTGTGCAGTAAAAACATCATAATTAGCTTTATTCCAATTAAGTATCTAAATACATGGAAACTAAAGCTGTATTTAAACATTTTCCACCAAGAAGCTGACAGTTTATGTAATTATATGAGGATAAACATCAAAAGTTAACATCATTTAATGTTAATCTGTACAGTAAATATGAGGAATAAACAAAAACATGTGGAGCCGCTGCTACAAGAAGTCAGGACGTTGAGTAAAAAGTAAGCAAAATAACCAATTCACACATTTTTAAATTGATGGCTTCAACTTGTTCCTACACTGCAAAAACTGAAATCTAAGCAAGTCATTATGTCTTATTTGTAGTAAAAATTGTCTTATTGTTCTTAATTTGAGCCACATTCACCAGACCAGGTCATAAAAATGTCTTATTTCAAGTTTTTAAGACAAAAATAGGTGTACATTGCTTGTAACAAGTCAAAGAAATCTGCCAATGGGATAAGACGAATTCGCCCGGGAAGTTTCCTGAAATTAGAAAGATGTCTTAAAACAAGAATCTTTTATCTTATCCCATTGGCAGATTTTTTTAACTTGTTACAAGCAATTGATGCCTCATTTTTCTCTTTAAAAAACTTGAAATGAGACATTTTAACGACCTTGTCTAGTAAATGTGGCTCAAATCAAGAATAGTAAGAGAAATTTTACTAAAAATAAGACATAATGACTTGCTTAGAGTTCAGTTTTTGCAGCGTAAAAAGCTTGGACAGGTTCATCACTTTTCCTCTTAACTTCAGGCAGGTCAGTCTAATATCTGCACTCTTCTACTACAGAGCCACGCTGTTGTAACAGGAGCAGAATGTGTCTACCAAAGTAACAGAACGACTTTATTAGTCCCTGCAGGGACTTTTTCTGTTTCACAGAACCTACCGTCGTCTACAACGAGGTTTTGGACAAACATGGAAAGTCGTAATTACGACGGAAGTGTCTATGACCCTGTCAATGGGTACATGCCATGGGGCACTAACACACCCCCATACCATCACAGATGCTGCTTTTGAACTTTACGCTGAGAACAATCCTGATTGTCCTTTTCCTTTGAGGCCCGGAGGACACCACGTCCATAATTTCCAAAAAGAGTTAGAGTTAGTGTGTGTTGTTGATGTGTGACTTTGTCTTTGCATGGTAGAGTTTGAACTGTCACTTGTAGATGTAGTGATGAGCTGTGTTAACTGACAATGGTTTTCTGAAGTGTTCTTACACTGCAAAAGCTGAAATCTAAGCAAGTCATTTCATCTTAGTTTTAGTAACATTTATCTTGTTTTTCTCGATTTGAGCCACATTCACCAGACCAGGTCATAAAAATGTCTTATTTTAAGTTTTTTAAAGACAAAAATTGGGTTTAAATTGTTTGTAACAAGTCAAAAAAAATCTGCCAATGGGATAAGATAAAAGATTCTTGTTTTAAGACATCTTTCTAATTTCAAGAAACTTCCCGGGCAAATTCGTCTTATCCCATTGGCAGATTTGTTTGACTTGTTACAAGCAATTTACACCTCATTTTTGTCTTTTAAAAACTTAAAATAAGACATTTTTATGACCTGGTCTGGTGAATGTGGCTCAAATCAAGAAAAATAAGACAATTTTTACTACAAAAAAGACACAATGACTTGCTTAGATTTCAGTTTTTGATAGTGTGAGCCCACGTGTTAATATCCTTTACACAATGATGTGGGTTTTTAATGCAGCGCCGCCACAGGGGTCAAAGGTCACGGCCATTTAATGTTGGTTTTGGGCCTTGCTGCTTACGTGCAGAGATTTCTCCAGATTCTCTGAATCTTTTGATGATATTATGGACTGTAGATGATGAAATCCATCAATTCCTGCAGTTGGACAAAGTTGAGAAACATTGTTCTTAAACTGTTGGACTATTTGCTCACGCAGTTGTTGACAAAGTGGTGAACCTGGCCCCATCTTTGCTTGTGTGTGATTTATTTCGCCACATCTTCCTTTAATGTTTGTCTCTTTCTTTACAGTGCGGACGTAAACCCGGAGCATCACGTCAGGATCTTGGAGGCTCTGATCACAGCAGGAGGTCTCATGGAGATGCAGGCAGCACCAGGTAGGTGTCCTCTTAAATACACTAAGATCCCACAGTGTTTTGTGTTTTTCTGACGGCGTTCAGAGAAGCGGCGTCGAGAATAACGTCTCGCCTCAGTTTGGTTCCTGGTGTGCGGCTGAATAATCCTCTCTGCTTTGAGTGCATGAAGTTTGTTCCTGAAATTTATCACCACACATATATCTGAGAGTGGAAACACGACTCTCCCTCGCCGCGCCACAAACTGCAGGGGAAAACACACGTTTGGTTTCTGAAAAATGTGCAGAAGAAAAACATTCAGCCCGAGCTGCTGTGATAAATTGGGCATGAAGCATGAAATAAGGGTTTGGGTTGTGCTCTCTGCTGGTTCAGTTCGCAGTCAGAACGTACACAGCGTATGGTGAAACAACACGGCGGTTTCGTGATGTTTTATTCCTGCATTCCTGCGCCGCAGTTCAGAGCGAGGGTATGAAGGAGAGCGTGGTAGATCTGTTTTGGTGCAGATGGACTGTGGAGTATACAATTATCAAAACCCTGGTTACTTTTCTGCGAAAGCATCGAAAAACAACGTTGAAATGTTTTGGCCCAGACGATTGTTCTCGAGAGACTCTGTTTTAAGCCGAGAGGCCGCGGCTTCCAACCAGAAACGAAAACAAACAAGGTTTCTGTTTGAGTCTGGGGAGAATTTCTGCTGTGAAGTTTTTAGAGCTTTGATGAACTTAAAGGAGCTAAAAGTGAATTTAACATGGATCTTTATCAAAACATGTCATACTTTGGTGTCTAAGGAGGTTTTAAAAGTCTGAAATTTGTGCCACTGTGCTGAAAGTGAGTCCCTCTTTTTCACAGAAGGCCTGTTAGTCAGAAAATAAGTTTGTGCTGAGTTGATGATCTTCATTCTCATTTGGACAAGAAATATGACAATTGGACAAGACTTCTGACTATTGGGACATCTCTTACAGGTCTTTTGACTAACAACCCCTCTGACTAACTGGCCTTCTTACTAACAGGCCTGCCAGTTTAGAAGGTTTCTGACTAACTAGCTTCCAGACTAACAGTTCTTGTGACTCACTGTCCTTCTGACTAACAGACCTTTTACTAAGGAGGCTTTCTGACTAACTATCTTCCAGACTAACTAGCCGTCTGGCTGACTGGCTCTCTGACTTACAGGCCATTTGACTAACAACCCCTCTGTCTAACAGGCCATCTGACAAACAGTTCTTGTGACTCACTGTCCTTCTGACTAACAAGTTTTCTGACAAACAGGTTCCCAGTCTTATGGGCTTTCTGGCTAACTGACCTTTGGACTAACAGGCCTTCTGACTAACAGGGTCCCAGTCTTATGGGCTTTCTGGCTAACTTACCTCTCGACTAATGGGCTGTCTGACTTACAGTTTCGACAAACAGTTCTTGAGACTTACTGTCCCTCTGACTAAGAAGTTGTCTGACAAACAAGTTTTCTGACTAACAGGCCTTGTGACTTACTGTCCTTCTAACGAACAAGTTTTCTGACTAACAGGCCTTCTGACCCAAAAGGTTCCCAGTCTTATGGGCTTTCTGGCTAACTTACCTCTCGACTAATGGGCCGTCTGACTTACTGTTTCGACAAACAGTTCTTGAGACTCACTGTCACTGACTAAGAAGTTGTCTGACAAACAAGTTTTCTGACCAACAGGTTTCCAGACTTATGAGCTTTCTGGCTAACTAGCCTTTGTACTGACAGGCCTTGTGACTGACAGTTCTTGTGACTCACTGTCCTTCTGACTAACAGGCCTTCTGACTAAATGACCTTCTTGCTAACAGACCTTTTACTTAGGAGGCTTTCTGACTAACTATCTTCCAGACTAACTAGCCATCTGGCTGACTGGCTCTCTGACTTACAGGCCATTTGACTAACGACCCCTCTGTCTAACAGGCCATCTGACAAACAGTTCTTGAGACTCACTGTCCCTCTGACTAAGTAGTTTTCTGACAAACACGTTTTCTGACTAACAGGCCTTCTGACCAACAGGTCTTGTGACTCACTGTCCTTTGGACTAACAGGCCTTCTGATGAACAAGTTTTCTGACTAACAAGCCCCCTAACAAATGGGACTACTGACTAACTGGCCTTTTACGTGACAGGCTTTTTGACTTACAGGTCTTCTGTCAAACATACCTTTTGACTTTCAGTCCTTTCAACTAATGGACCTTGTGAATCAAAGGCCATCTGACTAACAGGCCTTCTCATTAACATTTCTTATGACTGATAGGTCTTCTGACTAACACAACTTTTGACCAACTGACCCTCAGACTTATAATCTTCTGACAAGCAGGCCTTTTACTGACCAAAAGGCCTTCAGACTTAAGCGCCATCTGACTAACAGGCCCTCTGGTTAATAGGTCTTTGGACTTGTTGGTCTTTGGATCAATGGGACATCTGTTCAGTATGTCTTTTAGGGTTTCTGATTTTCTGACTGCTTGGCCTTCTAGAGTCCCGACTAACAGGCGTTCTGTCAGTAAGGTGGACTTTGACTGACTCCAGCTACTTTTCTTTGCTGACGAATTGAGACATAAGGTATTTAGACATTTACTTTGGACAAATTAAAATGGATGTTAATGGGAACTCTTTTGCTTTTGATGCCAGCCTCTAGTGGCCACTTAAGGAACTGCATTTATTTGTATCACAGCATTGGCCACATTATAGACATGTTTAATCCTGCTGTAAAAAATGGGCATCTCAGTTTAATCAAGTGGTTTTGAAGTAGTTTCACTTTCATGTATTTGCCTTTTTATGATTCACACGAGATTAAAGTGAGTTGAAACGGGAAGAAATGCAGACTGAAGGCTTCACTCCTGGATCTATAGTCCGGGGTCAGTCCTTAGACCCCAGCTTCAGTGGAGAGATCAGCGCGGCTCGATGAGGACGACAGAAAGGTCGGGCGGCAGGTGTGTTCCTGATTGCAACAGCAGAGCGGCTCTGCTGAGGTCACAGCTCGCGGGTCAGCGCTGGTATGAGTGTATAAATGTCAGTAGGTCAGCGTGTGTGTGCGTGCGTGTGTGTGTGTCTTTATGCCTGTGTGTGATGTTGTCCTGGTCTGTTAAGGTCAGTGGTGTTAAGGCCGGGGTCGACATATTGGTGGTTGCAGTGATTACAGCGGCTGCTGAGGTGTTAGGTTTCCTTTCCACGGAGCAGAAGTTCATTCAGAGGTGATATTCCTGAGATTAGAGTCTGATTTATGGGCAAAACTTGATGAGACAAACATAATCTGGGATAAATCAGCTTTCCATAACACCCTGTGGATAAATATTGTTGGTATACGATTGATAAGTCACAGCTTCAGAGGTGGTTAATCTATAATACCATCATGTTTACCACATGGACGACTCGGCTTTACGCATCCAGTTTGATCTTCAACACATACACAAACGGATATATTCCCATTTCTATTTGTCTCTTTAATCTGTAAGAGTGCTTCCTTTGTGGTTCCCCCTGATTATTGTTTACTTTTCTTCTTCTGTAACTTCAAGCCAAACAGTTTTTCTGTGGCGTCCCACAGGGCACCATGTTAGGTCCTCTTCTTTTCTTTCAAATTAACATATCTATTCCCTAAATATTTGAAAGATAAGTACACATTCTTCTCTTCCCCTATGTTTGGCCTCCTAAACTGCAACATCAACCCAATTTTTATCCTGTAACAGTGATTTTTTATACCTGTCTTCATGCTTTTGGTTGTTGTTAGAGGGACTGGCTTCATGGTTGCCAGGTTTGTGACTTTTTTAGGCACCACAGCAGGTAGCTTTCTTGGCAAAAGGGCTTGCTTTTACCATTGTTTTCATACACACCTGGCAACCCCAGCTATCTTTGTTGATAGAGCTGACCACGTTTACATTAAGCGACTGAAATTTTATTTATAATGCATACAAGGGCATGGTAAAAAAGGAACACAAGTTGGCAAAAAACAGGTTAAAAAACGTTGTTGAGTATCCAGGGCATGGCAATCTTGCTTGTATTTGGTGTCAAACAAAGATATCACAAGAAAAGAAAAACAGCCCCAACTCTGTGGGTAATATATAACTTTGTTTCAGTAATAGGCATGTTAACTCTTTAACACCTGAGCCCCAAAATGCCTGCCTGGATTATTTTACTTATCTTGAAAACTGTCAAAAAATGCCCTGTAAGTAAGTGCTTGGGCCCATTTTTTTCTGGAATACTTTAAAGTTTCAAAATCAGGTGTTATTTCCAATTTACTGCATGTTCTATGAGAGAAAAACACTTAAACCTGAAGAGAAACACAAACAGAGAATTGGATGTTAGAGGTTTAGTGAAGAATAAAAAACTTCAAGCAAATAGATTTAAAAGATTTTAGAGGAGAAGTTGAAAACTTGAGCATTAACAAGCATCTGTAAAATAACGTTTGTGAGATTTTTTTTCTCTTATTTGGTAAAAAAATAAGTATTTGACAGCATCACCAGAGCCTCCAGCATCTCACAGCTTCTCCCTCTCTTTGCACAAAAGCCACTGAGGGATGTTTTTTCCTCTTTATGACATAAAAACTGAACCGGGAAGAAGAGGAGAAAGATATTCAGCTGCTCTCGCCTTTTGTACAGAACAAATAAGGCATGGATCAGTATTTATAAAGATTAGCAACAAAACAAGCCTCAAATCAGGTTCACATAACACAAAGAAGACTGGAAACATATTTCTGAAACTGCAGAAAAACTTCATGTGCTATTTTGCACACGGCATGTAAAACACACATTCTGATTTACAGTACAAACACAGGACGTTACTCCGCTCAAAAGTGGTTTCTACGTATTGTCAACATTAATATACAGACATATTGTGCTAATAAGACTTGGTACATCCTTGTTAAAGAGTCACCACACAATATGAGCATATAAACTACACATGAAATCATGTATATGAAGTAAAAACTAGATAGAGAGAGCTTCATTCATCCCATCAGACGTTGCCTTTTCTCATTTGAAGTTGCTCCTTCAGATGCTCTTTTTGTCATGCAAAAAACTTCAGTGGAGGTTTTATAATCCAGGGGGATCTTCTTTTTCACATTTTATTTTGCTGGTTTCCTTGAATGTCTGAGTGAAATTACCGTAATAACCACACGTGGCTGAAAGAGCAACGTCTTTCAGAAACCGTTGGAATTTTTCCAATCCTACAAACGGTTTAGGAATAGAGGACATTCAAATGCAAGTCTGTCGTTCAATGGTTAAAGATGAAAAAACTATCTGTGAAGAGAAACCCAGACACCTAACTTTTTCCACATCTTCTGCAGGGATTTTATTCTTGTGGAAAGGCCCATTAGCAGAATTGAAAGCTGTAAATCGTTGATGTATTTTTGCTGCAGAGTAACACACATACACGAGCCACAGATCAGACGCAGCGACAGGCCGGACTTTAGTGTCATTTGTTCGATTTTCATGTTTTGTGTGCGGCTCACAAAAGGACGTGATGACGATCAATAACTCCCAGAGCAAACCTCCGTCCTGCAGGGCGTTGGGGGGTGAAACGGATCCATCAGGGGTCGGAGCGTTGCTGCTCTGCCACTGGAGATTTGTGATTTTTATCCTGATTCAGAATATCTTTAAAATGCTAATGTAAAAAAATGTCTCCACACGTAAAGGATTGTCAACACGGGCTGATTTATAATTTCCAAACACGGTCGACATTTCGCCGAGCGGCTCCTCGGGTTTTCTCCCGTTTCTGCTTGATCTTCATTCGTCTCTTTCATCATTTTTTAACACCTACTTTTGTTCTTTTTTTGTGATGATAAATTCATGCTGTTTGAACATGCAGAAAGTTGTGGATAAACACAGAGTGTGTGTGCATACATCTGTGTGATTATCGCCCGTGTCTGATAAGTGTTTGTATTTTTGTGTTGGCTGACAAGCTTACATCACAGCGACTGAAAGAACCAGAGGGGGTGTTTTTTTTTTGTTTTTTTTTAACATCTTTGAAGTGTGTCTTTTGTAACATCTCTTACACAACCCTCTCTCTTTTCCTCTCTCTGCTGGGTGTCTGAATAAAGCCTCAGAAGCCTCTTGTTGCTTTGTAATCATGGGAATGATGTGGGAAATTGGACTGATGTAACACACTCGCGCAGTTCTCCATCTCGCTCTAGTCTCCATGGATTCCTGTCTGTCTTATTTACATGTCGGCATATCATTAGTCTTGAGAGTTTCAGTTTTGTAAAAGCCAATTATCTGCTGAAAAAAAGCTGCCAAGTCGTGTTTATTCTGTGTTTTATCCATCTGAATTATTTATTCACGAGACTCAAGTGACTTTTTTGGAGTCTGAATTCTCACAAGTGAACAAGTTTTAAGCAAAATCTTTAAGATGTGAACCACAAGGGGTCAAATGTCAACTCAGTACAACCAAAAACTCTTAAAAATGTCTGTTTATCACATAATTTCAAGACGCAGTATGTTTACAACCAGTAGTAGTATGTCTGTATAGGAACATACAGTTGATGATGTCATCCATCTGTTTTCAATGGGGAGTTTTGAAGCTTGTTGTAGACGTTGCAGATGATATATATTGACGTTTATCACACAATTTAGGTCAGATAAATTCATTAATCTAATTCAGTTTAAAGTTTACCCTGCCTTCTCGAAAAAGGCTGAACCTGTGATTCCCAACCTGTGGTCCGTGGCCCCTTGATGGGCCGGGGAAAGCATTGCAGGTGGGCCGCCAAAGATATAAACTATACAGAATGATGTTTTAAATGTTAGAACTCAGTTACATTTGAAAGGATGTTGTAAATATTCAAATATTTAAAGCATATTCATTGATTATGTATTGTTTTTAAAAATTGTAGTCAATGAGTTTTTGAGTTTCTGTATAGATAGCACCTACTACTATTATTATTTCATCTTAAAAAGACTAATATTGACTTTGATATCTCAAATTATTAAGTAATAAACTAAATTTTATGGTCCACTAATTATTCTGAAAACCCAAAAAGAGGACCCTCTACCAAAGACAACGAATTAGCTTCTTAACCCTAACATTTATTTAAAACACTTCCTCTACATTTGAGGTAAAAATTTTGATAATGGCAAGATGTGTAATATATTGAAGTCAATATCTGCCAGTTAGAAATATCAAAAATATCAAAAATGAATATCAAATGTCTTTGTTAGGATCTTTTTTTTCACTTTTTGCATAATTCTTTTTATTTGATTTTATGCCATGCAAAGCTGTTTAACATAGAGAAAAGTATAAACAAGACATACAAACAATTAGGGATACATAGCTAAATAAATGTTTCTAAATACACACACACACATAACTACATACATACATATTCACATTACATGTTAGGACCTACTTCTTTATTTATTTTTTTGCACGCAACTTTTTGTGATAAAAATGCATCATAAAATTTTGACAATTTATCTTAAATTTTTAACTTTTCTACTCATATTTTTTACTTTGATGTTGCAAATTATTGGCCTAATATCATTATTACGACTTTTAATCTCAAAATTAGCTCAAAATTTCATCTTATTTTTCATAATTTTGACTCATCTCATAGTCCATTTCTTGACAGATGGTTTATTATTTTTCACCCAGTCTAATTAAATTATTAAATCTTTATAACAGGGGTGGTAAAGGTTTTTTTTTGTTTTTTTAGGGGGGCAGGTGCCACCCTGTGCCCCCCTGGTGGATCTGCCCCTGTTAAGACGTTTGCAGAGAGAGAGTCAGGTCTGAATCAGGAGGTCAGGTTCACGTGTGAGCATTTTTCTCACCCATTACCTCGCCTGCCGCCCCTCCAGACAGCATTAGTGAGGGTCAGGGGTGACCGCAGTGCCTGTTGGCGGTGTGTTAACCCCTTAAGTGTGTGTGTGTGAGTGTGTGTGTGTGTGTGTGTCGATGCCCGTTGACCTCTCAGGAGAGCTGCCCTCCGAGCCATGTTCTCCAAATGGAGTCTGAATATACGACCGCCGCTGCTCCAGCTGAGTGCTCCGGCTTAGCATCTCTGCACAATGTGACTCTGTGTGTGTTTGTGTGTGTGTGTGTGTGTGGTCAAACCAATCTGTCAGCCAGCACGCTAAAGTCTGTAAGAAATAAGACGGGAGGATCGTAAACTCCCAAACTCGCCCATTCGCATTCTGGCCCTCTCTCTCTCTCTCTCTCGCTCTGCTTTTGTTATGAGCTGTTTTCTTTCCCAGGCACGCAAACCATGCCCGCAGCTTGGCGAGGGTTGGACACACACACACTCACACACACACACACACTGCCTCTTGCATTGCATACTCTAACTCTCTCTCTCTCTCTCTCTATGTGATATCTTGTGTTTATGGTTTGGACGAAACAGATGAAAGAAAGAGTAAAAGAAGCCAAATAACAGAAACTGTCTTTTAGAATGGTTCAGTTAAAAATTCTTGTGCTGTTATTTTAGATCTATAAAAAAAAAAAACCTAACCTGGGAAAAAAAAATGTCATAATTTTTCATGGCAGGATCAGAATCTGGAATTTAAAATCATTTCCAACCCCAAATATCCCTGAAGGAAGTTAAACTTTATGGGTAATGTTTTGTTCTTTATTACCGCTGTTGCAAGGGCAGCGACTTTCAACCAATCAACGCACGGCAGTTTTTCTAGCTCCGCCTTCTGGAGTCCAAGACAAACTAAACTGAATCACTTAGTGAAAACGAAGGTTTGAACCCCTTTGTTTGAGCTGCTGTCTCTTTAAGACGAACCCCACTCTACAACCACCTGTCCCTCTGATTGGCCAACGTTGGTGTTTGAGGCCCCGGCAACACAGGTGTTATGTAAATACACAAAAACCAACAGATCAAACATTATCTTTGAATAAGAGGCAAGATTTTCTGTTTATTTACAACACTTCATTTCATTGTGGCATTTTAAACTTCCTCACTTTTTTAATTTTAATGTTTGGGACCAAGTCAAACTTTTACGTCTGATGTAGAGAAATCATTCAAAATGAGCATAATCAGGCTGATAAAGAAGGAAAAGTGATCAAACAATATTTTTATATTTCATTGTGGCACGTTAAACTTCCCCATTTTGTAACTGTTAATGTTTTAAGGACAAGTTTAAACACATTTTTTCATCAGGACACAATTAAAAACAGAAAATTTCTTCACCAGAATCTGCTGCTACACTTAATTTTGCATCACGGTTTATGGAGACTCGTCCTCATTTGCAGTCGTCTTCTACATGTTTTTTTCCTCTTTTCATATCCCAGTATAAGCTTTCTCTCCTGCGCAGTGATTTTTCCGCTAAGCTACGCTAACTACAGCTCCGCATTTTTAACCTCGGGGTCACGGATTAATTTTCCATCTGACCTCGAGGAAGAAAAAGCAAATCATCAGATTTCCCCGAAGACAGAATTCTTCCTTTAATATCAAAATAAAGAAAAGGATTCAGAAATGTTAAAGCTCTGCTAATGTGTGACTGACCTGGACCTTTTCCTGAACTCATAACACACACATATATGTATATACACACACACACACAAACACACACACACTACCAAGGTCAGAGCTGAGAGTGTGTGAGGATGTGTTTGTGTGTGTGAGATTAGAAGTGGAGTGTGAATGCATGTCAGTCAGATACATTAATGTAACGTGTGTGTGTATAGGTGTAACATACATAAACTCTGTGTGTGTGTGTGTGTGTGTGTGTGTGTGTATGTGTGTGTGTGTGTGTGTGTGTGTGTGTGGAGAGTTCACAGCTAAGTCATGTCCTGACTCCATCCCATCGGGGGAGGAAAGTGCCAGCTTAGCGTCCGGTGTAATCCTACCAGGGTCAGCAGCAGGGCACACACACACACACACACACACTGAACACACACACACACACACACATCTGACTAGTGTATCTGAATATGTGCGGGACATGATTGTTGTATAATGTGATTAAGGTCAAAGTTCAGCGCAGCTTTTAGCGTGTGTGTCCATGATTTTGAGCTGTTGAGTTTCATTTTTAAGCTATTTTTTGACTTTTATTTTGAAAGTCCACATTTTTAATATTCCCCAACTCAATGCTTTTATTCTGAAATCAGTTGCTTGACTTTTTTTCCTGATAGTTTTGTTGCCGTACCTGATGTTGTGTAAACATTTGGCTTATTGACACGTCTCAGCTGAAGTTACCTGAGGTTATTTACATCATGACGACCACGTACAGAAAAGTAACGTTACACAAAGTGAAGAGCACTTCCTGTTTCGTAATGACACACCTGAGGCGCTCACACATAGAGTTGGGTGACGTAGTTAAAGAAGCTTCAGGTGTTTTCAGTCTATGTTGACTTCTTGTTGAAACCTTTAATGTTTCTTTAACCTGAAATGTGTCTAAATATCAGCTACAGTTTTTACAGCAGATGTTTTCTGTTCTACACCAGAGTTACTCAACCAAAGAGACAAACTGTTAAAAACTACCTTTACAAAAGAAACTATACAAGTGGAGAAAAGAGGAAAAAACAGAAAAGAGGAGCAAAAAAACTTAGTTTGAGGTGGTGAAAATGGCCAAAAGCAACAAAAATTGGCTTTTATAAATTGGGATAAAACCTGGAAATACTCTTAAAGTAGAAAAAACTGGGCCAAAAGTGGCAAAAAGAAAGAGTGAAAAGTGACTAAAGAGGCCAAAAGTAACAAAAATTAGCAAGAAAAACCTTGGAGGAAATTGAGAAAAAATTCAGAAAGTGATAAAAAATGGTGGAAAAAGTGACGAAAAGCAGTGAAAAGTGGTTTAAAAAAAAAGAAATAAAAGAAAGACTAGAAACTATAGTCGGAAAAAAGAATGAAACTTGGAAGATAGTCAGTTTGTTGCAAAAAAAATTGATACAAAAGTGGCAAAAAGAGTGATAAGAGTCAAAAATGGGCAAAAAAAATGCCCCAAAAAATGGGAGTGAACCTGGATAAACAATGGGAAGGTATCATAACCTAAAAGGTCCAAAAGTGGCAAAAGATAAAAGTGAAAAGTGGCCTAAATGGCCAAAAACCAACAAAAATGAGCAAGAAAAATTTCGTAGGAAACTTTAAGAAGTTGCAAAAATGGTGAAAAGCGGTAAAAAAAAAAAAAAGGCCAGTCTACAAAAATGATGAGAAAGTTGGGATTAATCTTGGACAAGAAAAAAATGGTCCAAAAGTGTCAAAATGGGCAAAAACAGCAAAAAATGGCAAGAAATTTGGGAGTGAATCTGGACAATAGTGAGAAGTTTTCATAAAATGTTCCAAAAGTTTGAAAAATGAAGGTAAAAGTGGTTAAAATGTGTAAAAATCAGTCCCAGTTGTAGTGGTAGTGGGTTGTTGTTGTGCTGTAATTAATGAAACTATTTATGTTCTACAATGAGTTTGTTTAAAAACAGAGAAGATGGAAACTAGAAATAATCACACAATAAAATCACAATTGCAACATAGGTAATAATCGCAGTTTCATGTTTTTGCAACGAGAGAAGGAAAAGGTGTAAAATCCTCCGTACGTTGAGACTCTTGAACATCCTCCTCCGACCTTCTCCGTCCCTCAGGGGTCAGAGGTCACGGCGCAGCCTGAGATGAAGGTAATGGCCTTTGAAATGACTTTGTTAGTTTGATCCAGAGAAACATGAGGCCTGGTCCGTCCCAGCAGGAGGTCAGGGGGTGAGGGTCGGAGCACACACACACATACACACACACACACACACACACACACACTCGCGGTGTCAATCACGCGGGGTCATCAAATTGTGGAAGTGCTGATATGAACAGGTAGCTGCTCATAACGTCTCTGATAAGGTTAATGATGTCACCAATCTTCTGTTTCATGGTGTCAGAGTTTAGAGGAGGCGCAACCTTCACCTCCTTCAGAGTCGCTCCTTTTTCTGTTTTTCTTTTTTTTTCTGGATGTTCTCTTCTAAAAACCCCAAAAGAAGACCCCCCCCCCAGCCCTCCCCAAGTATCCAACGCAAACATTTATTTAACAAAATCTCCTTTACTACCATCACTGAAGTGAACATTTTCTATAATGGAAACATAAATAATGTATGGAAGCCCATAACCACCACTTAAAAATGTAAAACAAAATGAAAACCGGGCTTTGTTAAGATTTTGTGTCCTTGTAAATATAAAATCATAATTTGGACTTTTTCTCTCATTTTTCTGACTTTTTGTCTCATAAGTCTGACTTTTTGTCTCATATTTCTGACATTTTGTCTCATATTTCTGACTTTTTGTCTCATAATTATGACTTTTTTTCTCATAATTTTGACTTTTTGTCCTGAAATTTGTACATTTTTTCCCCATCATTTTGACTTTTTGTCTCATAACTTTGACTTTTTGTCTCAGATCTCTGACTTTTTGTCTCAAATTTCCGACTTTTTGTCCCATAATTTTGACTTTTTGTCCCATAATATTGACTTTTTGTCTCATAATTTTGACTTTTTGTCTCATATCTCTGACTTTTTGTCTCATAACTTGACTTTTTGTCCCATAATTTTGACTTTTTGTCTCATATTTCTGATTTTTAGTCTCCTATTTCTGACTTCTTGTCCAGTATTTTGACTTTTTGTCTCATATCTCTGACTTTTTGTCTCATAATTTTGACTTTTTGTCTCATATTTCTGACTTTTGTCTCATAATTTTGAATTTTTGTCTCATAATTTTGACTTTTTGTCCCATTATTTTGACTTCTTGTCTCATAATTCTGATGTCAAAATTTTTGGAAATTATGAGACAAAAAGTCAAAATTATGGGAAAAAAAAGTCAAAATTATGGGACAAAAAGTCAGAAATATTAGACAAAAAGTCAAAATTATGGGACAAAAAGTCAAAATTATGAGACAATGAGACAAAAAGTCAAAATTATGGGACAAAAAGTCAGAATTATGGGACAAAAAGTCAACATTTTGAGGAAAAAAAGATCAGAATTTTAAGCTTAAAAATCAAAGTAAACTTTGACTCCATATGTGCCAAAAAAAACTCCCAACACTGCACTCCAGCTTTTTATGTCTGAGAGTGCAGCTTTGCAACCTCACACCACAAACTCTGAGAAAAAGATGACGTTTCGTGACTCCACTGTTACTGAAATTAAGTTTTGCATGTAAACGTCAGCTCAGAAAAAAAGCTTGCGCCCTGAATTCCTGATTTCCTGAACTGTAAAATAATTCGCCGTTCTCCTCCGAACCCTGGAGTGTCGTCTTAAATTTAGGCCGGAGCATTTCTGAGCCTCCTCTGGGTGAAGCAGCTCCACATTTCAAAGGTTAAAATCCAGCGGTGCCCCCCCCCTCTTTTCCCTGAGCTCCGTCTCTATTAGGAGATTATCTCCTAATACCCATCATGCCGCTGCACGCCGCTCGCTGCTTCACTTGTTTTATGATGCATTCTGGGAAGGAGGCGTCCTCTGCTTAATGTCCAAACTCAGCTGTAATGTGCTGGTGTGAAGCTTGAATTAACATCAAACGGCTCCTGTGTTTATCTCCTCGTATGTAATTTTAAGGATCATAAGGTCAGCGCGGAAACGTTTCCTGACGTCTTCCACCATCACCCTGCTCCACCCCTTCGTCCTGGATTCGCTCATTTTTTTTCCACTTTGTCCCTCAAATGTTTTCACTCCCCTCCTCAGAAACTGTCTGATGGTTTTGTGCTGAGACGTGATGACTCGCTGTTTTCTGGATGGTTAGAAACATTCTTTATTTCAGCGAAGAGAAAGAGTCTGTATTCTGTCCCTCTGGTGCCACCGTAGTCAAAGCTAAGAAGCTGCTGTCTCTTTAAGATGAACTCCTCTTTTATCTGATTGGCCGGTCCTGTGAGGAAATCATGATGTAATAGTCTCAACATTTAAGAAACTATCGTGAGCAAAGAAGATCTTAATCTTTCTAGATTTGGCTCTGAGTTTCTGAGCTCCTGACACACACTTGCATCTTTCATCCAGTGCTGCACTGACATTTCTGGATTCTGAGTCATGGAGGAAAGAAAAAAAATTGTGAAAGTTTCTGCAGGAAAAGTGAATCCAACTGTATAAAACAGGAAAGGGATATAAAAAGATATCCAAGGAACTGAGGATGCCAATAAGCAGAGTTCAAACTCTAATGAAGAAGTGGAAAATGAGGGATTCTGTTGAAACCAAACCACGGTCAGGTAGACCAACAAACATTTCAGCTACAACTGCCAGGAAAATTGTTCTGGATGCAAAAAAAAACCCCACAAATAACTTCAGCTGAAATACAGGACTCTCTGAAAGAATGTGGTCAAGATGCACAATAAGGAGGCACTTGAAGAAAAAATGGGCAGCATGGACGAGTCGCCACAACATATCCCACTTACAATTTGCCAAACAGCACAGAGACAAGCCTCGAAACTTCTGGAACAAAGTCATTTGGAGTTTTGAACATTTTTGAACCAGACAAGCACAAAAGACTTCAAGCTGTCGTTGACGTTAAAGGGGTAAATACACACTATTACGAACTGGGGGATGGAAACTTTTCATCAGGGTCATTTTTGAAGTTTCTGTTGTCATTATGATTTTAAAAAGAGTAAACACAGTTGTTTGTTAATAAATGTCTTCACCCAAACATTAACCATGAGTGACAGAAAAGTTTTTGGTAAAAAAAAAAAATCATAAATTCTGCTGCAAATTCACATACTAATAACATCCACGTCACCTCCGTCTCTTCCTTTTCTTTTCTTCTCGACTAAACTTTGCCTCAGACTCTGCTCTTGAATCTGTGTTACATAAAGTGGACTCATATCTCACATTCAATTTTCCGTTTGATTCCTAAAATCTCAGAGCGGGTCTCTGGATGCTGCCTCATTAATAGAAAGTACGGCTCGTATTTCATCATGTTTCACCACCGAGAAAACCTCCTGACTTTTTCATATTGGTTCAGAAAGATCTGAAGCGGGTGAGAAACTGTTGGAGTCAGAAAAATATGGAAATGTTGCTGTAACTTCCAACAATGATGATTTTTTTCAGGCAGTTTACAGCTTTGTGATTTATTTTTCTGCATGTAAAGACATCAATAAAGCACTGAACTTGTGACCCAGAGTTATAATGATGCTCATAACAGAGTGATAAACTGAAAATGAAACATCTCGTCCTGCTGTGTAGCAATTAAAACGGCGTGTTTCTGGCGGCGGTGGCGGCGGCGTGCGTGTGATGGAGTGTCCGGCTCCCCTGCGAGCAGAAGCGTTCCCTCCACCAGCTGTGTGTGAGACGTTTGCTGCACTGAAGGGCAAATGTGATGTAAAGAATATGAGGCAGGGATGGATGGGTGAGCTGAAACCAGCCGTGAATACCAATGCGCTGCCTCCTGTCTGTCTCCGTCTGCCACCAGCCCTCGCTCTCTTCTTTGTTCGTCTCTCTGACATTACCCCAAGGACCAGAGGAAGTCAGAGTTTTTACTTTAACATGAAGGAAGGGAACTGAAAACTAATACGGGACTTGCTTGAAGTCTTTTGTGCTCGTTGTGGATGAGGGTCTTTCTTTTCTCAGATGGTAAAACTGACCATTCTTCTTGGCAAAAAGCCTCCAGTTCCTGTAAATTCTTGCTCTGTCTTGCATGAACTGCAGGTTTGAGATCTCCCCAGAGTGGCTCAATGATGCTGAGGTCAGGAGACTGAGATGGCCACTCCAGAACCTCCACTTTATTCTGCTGTAGCCAATGGCAGGTCCACTTGGTCCTATAATTTTGACTTTGATACTTTGATACTTTTGGCTTTTATCTCAAAATTTTGACTTTGGTAACTCAAAAATTGACTTTTATGTCATAAGTCATATCATTGGGGGCAGGAGACTGAGATGGCCACTCCAGAACCTCCACTTTATTCTGCTGTAGCCAATGGCAGGTCCACTCGTCCTTGTGTTTTGGATCATTGTCATGTGTGAACGTCCAAGTTCGTCTCATGTGCAGCTTCTGGGCTGATGAGTGTAAATTTTCCTCCAGTATTTTCTGATAACATGCTGCATTCATCCTTCATTCATCAGTTTGGACCAAGTTTCCTGAGCCTTTGTAGCTCACACATCCCCAAAACATCAGTGATCCACCTCCGTGTTTCACAGTAGGAATGGTGGACCTTTCATCATAGGCCTTGTTGACTCCTCTCCAAATGGAACAATGTTTATGGTTGTGGACAAAAAGTTCACTTTTGCTCTCAACATCTAAAAAGTATTTATGGCAGGTCAGTAATTAAGTGGTGTCAAAATGTCAGAAGTCTATGCGTTGGATTGATTTTATATCTCTCTACCAAAGACCACAAAGTACCTTCATAACCGAAACGTTTATTTCAAACACTCCCCCTCTATTTGAAGTCAAACATTTGTGTAATGGTGACATAAATACTATATTTAAGCCAATTTCTGCCAGTTAAATATACCAGAATGAGAAACTGGTTTTTGTTTTTTAGCACATATGAACTCAATATATTTGAGATGAAAAGGCAAATTTCAACTTTTGCCCCATAATTTTGACTATTTATTTCAAAACTTTGAGATTTTATCTCGAAATGTTGACTTTGAAACCTCAAATTATTGACTTTAATCTCATAATTGTGACTTTTTTGTCTCAAAATTTTGACTTTTAAACTCAAAATGGGTTTGTCTTTTTCTGTTAAACTTTTCAATGTATTTCTCATAATTATTTTACCTAATATATCTCACTCACTGCAGTTGGTAAATCATAGATGAGTCCAATGAGGTTAATCTTTTCTTTAGATTAAATCTTTATAACAGGGTGGCACGGCTTTGTTTTAGGGGGGCAGCTGCCACCCTGTGCGCCCACCGGTAGATCCGCCCCTGTGTCCTCCCCCTGGACCAAAAAACGCTTTTTACATTCATGGTTTTGGGCTCATGAGTAAACTCAACACGCCGTTGGACTCCTGAGTTTCTGTTTTCCTGTCCAGCACCATCAGTAGGTGTAAAATGCGGAGTTAAAGTGTTTGTTTCCCTCCTAAAATGAGTCGTGAATGTGGAGCCACAAATCAGGATTTTGAGTTGATGTAGAAACGTCTCTGAGGAATAAATCAGGTGTTGTATCTCATGTCGGTCACTTCTTTTTGGGGGGAAACTGAGGGTTATTGTACGTTTCTTGTTCCTGCCTCACGACATCTCCTCTCTTCCTGCACGCTTCAGTGGAGACGTGTTGTTTTCCTGCAGTAATAACTCTGTTTTTTTTTTTCTTTTTTATATCAGACCCACTGTTTCTGCTCCTGACTCAGCCCGATTTGAATTCCTAATGAGTCGGTTTCTCTACCTCTGGGCGGCTGGGGGAACAGCTGGCTGCAGAGTGGGCTGATCTGTATGCACGCAGCGCTCCATCCTGCCTTTTGTTTTGTCGAATTTCACTTCTAAATTGGTCAGTTTGGAGCCGCTCCGGCCTTGGGAGGCTCGGCGATGGCAGCCTCGGGGTTTTCACGACTCTGGATGATGTGAATTAGGTCTCCCTAAGCTAACCTAGATGACGAATTGTTTATGCTAAGTTTAGGACTCATCAGCTGCAGGGGCATCCAGGGATACGTACGGAGGAGTTACTTTCTTTTGTTTCACCTCCCTCATGGTTTCTTCTAAAAACAAAATCCTCAATCGTTGAATAAATGTGTTTACATCATCTGTTTTTCCTTCACCTTAAACCTTTCTCTGAAAAAGAATCTGCCATGTAACCTGAGGGATGTAAATTCACCTTTAATCTCTTAAAGCTCCAGAAACTCCTGGAAATAAAACATTTAAACCTTAAACAGAACATTTCCTGTTCCTGTTCCCTCACCGATGCCCTCTGCTTCAAGAAACAAAATTTAAACATGACTGATATCATTTGGAGAAAAACAAAGACCAGTCGAAGGTTCATCATCCTGGACCCGTAAAAACCACGACCACTAAAAATATCTGTAAACAACAATGATTGGAAAAGGAAGAAGAAAATAAAGGGTTCAGTCTGAGAGGAAACGAAGAGAGAGAATTACATCCATCCATTCACATAAGTCTGTTTTCAAGGATTGTTAGATACATGGATGGATGGATGGAAAGATGCAAAAGGATACATGGATAAATGAAGAATGAATAAAAAGACTAATGGATGGATATATAAATAAATGGTGGGATGGACGATAGGAGGCATGGATGTGTGGATGGAAGAACCAATGAAGATTTATAAATGGAAGAATGGATTGACATAAATAGATGGATGGATGGATGGATGGATGGATGGATGAACCAATGAAGATTTATAAATGGATTGACATGAGTAGATGGATGGATGGATAAACGTATGGATAGATAAAAAGACAAAAGTTGATGGATAGATGGAGGAATGGATGGATGGTGAGAGAGAAATGGATGAATTGAACAATGAAGAAATGGATGGATGAAAAGAGTAAGAATTAAATGGATGGATGGATGGATGGATGGATGGATGGATGGAAAGACAAATGGATAGAGATAGATGGATGGCTAATTGTAGGATGAATGGATTGATAAATGGATAAATAGATGAATGGATGGATGGATTGATGGATGAACAAATAGATGAATGGATGGATGGATTGATGGATGGATGGACAAAGAGATTGATGGATGAATGAATTGGTAGATGGTTTGATGGAAGAAAGGATGCAAAGACAAAAGGATACATAGATGGATGAATGAATAAAAAGACAATGGATGGATAGACATGAATGGATGGATGGATGGATGGATGGATGAACCAATGAATATTTATAAATGGAAGAATGGATTGACATAAATAGATGGATGGATGGATGGATGGATGGATAGATGGATGGATGGATGGATGAACCAATGAAGATTTATAAATGGAAGAATGGATTGACATAAATAGATGGATGGTTGGATGGATGGATGAACCAATGAAGATTTATAAATGGAAGAATGGATTGACATAAATAGATGGATGGTTGGATGGATGGATGAACCAATGAAGATTTATAAATGGAAGAATGGATTGACATGAATAGATGGATGGATGGATGGATGGATAGATGGATGGATGGATGGATGAACCAATGAAGGTTTATAAATGGAAGAATGGATCGACATAAATAGATGGATGAATGGATGGATGGATGAACCAATGAATATTTATAAATGGAAGAATGGATTGACATAAATAGATGGATGGATGGATGGATGAACCAATGAATATTTATAAATGGAAGAATGGATTGACATAAATAGATGGATGGTTGGATAGACCTAAATGGATAAATAGATTGAGGAATGGACATAAACATATGGATAAATGGATCAACAGATGGATGTTTAATGGATGGATGGACAAATGGATGGATGGATGGATGGCTAAACAGAATTAGGTAGATGGATTGGTAAATGGACATTAAGAAAGAAGATGGATGGATGGAAAGTTTAATAATAGGTGGACGGATAGATCTACAGAAAAGGATGGATGGCCTGAAGTGTAGACGGACGTTCGGATGATCAAATGGACTAACAAAAAGTAATGAATGGATGATGGTTAAATGGACAAATGAGTGGAAGATTTAAAGGAGAAATGGATGGACAAACCAATAGATAGATGCAGATTTAAATAAATTTATTCATGGACAAAACTAATGGATTAATTGATTCTGTACTGTTAAGTTGTAGTTCATTTACTTCTTATGCTGATGATACCGCTCTTTACATCAGCATCACAAACATCTCTCTGCTTTTAAAAATCTGTTATTCTACATCCATCTCTGCTCTGTTGTGACACTCGGGGACATTTTTCTCTAATAAAAACACTAAAGGTGGATTTACAAGTGAAAACTTCCGTCCCCAGGAGGTGAATCATCACCACTTGGTTTCTTTTCTTCTTTTTTTTTACAATCCTCTGCAATAAAGATGTAGAATAACCCACACACCTTATCCTTTAAAATTTGAAATCCTCATTTTCATCTGAAAACCCAGCAACATGGATTTTTTTTTTTTTTTTTTTTTTCTGGCAGCCTGAGTTTATAGCCCGCGGCACCTACCCTGCTGTGTTTTATGAGTTTTACAGGCTCCACGAGTTATGGCAACACACTTTAAGAGCTAATCTGTAGCGAGCCTGCACTGCTCTGCCTGCTCAACCACACGGAAAGTTATAGAGCCCCATTATGATGCTCTATCAAGCTCCT